>PVJL010003177.1:0-166516 GCA_004026885.1 Lyroderma lyra
GAGGGAGAGAGAGATTTGGAAACTCTTCCGATGTTTATTTCCTACGGGTGAGTTTCTCCTGGGAAACTTTATTGAGAAGCTGTTGTCTGGGCACAGAGCATCCAGTTTTCTCCTTGCCAAGAGGTAGTTTTCCTCTCCCTCCCTTACTGTCTGTTGCCCACAGTATCAGGGCTTACGAGACCACAGTTCACGACGGGCTGGACAACTATGGGGTAGGGGTTCGGTTCCATGGCGGGGGTTCCCTTCTCTTATCATCACATCACTGCAGCGTTTGGCTGGGCATAGAGAAAAGTCCTCTCCCACCAGCAGTTACTACTTGGTGGGCTTAGAAGACCTCTCTGAGCCTCCAGGGTCCCACATCTCAGAAATGTGAGTGGGCATGTTGCTGTTAGAATATGGACTTCTGATTTAGGCCGTCCTTGTTTATGATCATGGCACAGCCACTTGCTAGCTGTGTTGCTTTAAACAAGTAACTTCTTTGAGCCTTGGTTTCTTTGCCTACAAAAATGGGATAATGTATATAAAACCACTAGCAGAGTGCCTGACACAGTTGCTGCTCATTTAAAGGTATCTATTGTATCACAGTAAGAGCCACACGAATAATAATGACCTCAACAGCATCTTAAAGGTAGGGACGTATTGATTAAATCCCACCTGCATTTTAGGGGCTATATGGGACATACACGTATCTTAAATTCTTACAAAAGCTCAGATATTATCCCCATCTTGTGGATGGGGAAACTAAGGCTTAGAGGGTCAGTAACTTTTATTCCAATGAGACCAAAGATTACACAGTGTCTTTGGGGTACTAGTGTATTGGGCTATGCGACGCTCGGGGAGCAAATCATTCCCCGAATCTCAATGATTTTAAGGTTGTAAAAGTTTACTTCCCTCTGTGTGAAGTCTGACAAAGGTCATGTGGCTTTAGTCCCCCCCGAAGCTACGCCATCTAGTACCCAAGGCCTCGTTGCAGCAGGGAGGAGAGGGAGGGAGGGAGGGATCACACCTGCTCCTCACCACCTGGGCCTCAACGGGCCACGCGCCCCTTCCATCCTCAGTCCACCGACCAGAACCCATCACACGGTCCGGCCAGGCTGCGGGGCCATCTGGGACGCCAAGGGGCACACGTGGACTGTTCAATGAGCACTCTCTCTGTCACTCCCAGGCAGGAAGTGTTAGGCCTGGATTCTCACAATGATTAAAAGAGGAAGAGTGTCCGTTTTCCTGTAGAAACGCTTCCTTCTTCCTGTAGGGGAGAGGGCCTCACCCCCTCCTGAGGGTGTTGTTCTCCTTCACCCCTCACTCCCGGGCCCTCGTCTGCGGTCCTGGCAGCTGTGTCCCCAGCACAGCTCCCTGCAGCGGGCAGCCCCGGAGCGGGCTGCTGTGTCGTCCTGTCCTCGGGCTGGGTGCTGGGACTCGTCGGAAAAGGCCGTGAGGGGCCAGTCCTCTTCCTCCGGGACGTACTCCGGCCGGCCGTGTGGCTGGCTTCTCCTCCCTCCGGGCACCACTCACACCCTTCCACAGGTCTTTTCTTTGCAAATGCTGATGAGCGCCTTGTTTCTGCTCGTTTACAGTGGAGACTAATCTTGCTGTGTCTCCACCTCGCCTTATAGTGTGACAACTTAAAAATTTTAATTAAGGTTGTCTTGTGGCTTCAGATTTAACCTTTCTGATTCAAACCCGTCACCTCCCCATCTCCAAAATGGCTTCTGGGACTGGATCCCAGGGACCCAATTAGGAAGGAGAAGGAAGACTCTGCCTTTGGCTTTTCCTGTGACCAGTAGGACGTGGCTGTCCTGCAACTTGAGCTCTAGGGGGATGTTAGCCCATGCGTGTCTTGTACCTCCCAGCCTCCACACCAGGCAGCGGGGCCCCTTACTCCTTCCCCCCGCCCCGTCACCTTCTCTGTTTCCCTGGGGAAGGCCCTCATCTCCTCGTGGGGCTATGAAAACTCAGTGGGGGCCAGGGGCCTGAGGGATGGGGGGGCTGCAGCAGTGGGAGTGTAGGAGGTTCAGGACACCCTGGATTCACAAGTTGGATAAAACCTGGTAAAGCACCTTTGACAGGGAGCTCTCTCAAACCTCAGGTGCTCCCAGGGAGTTTGTTAAAACTGGAATACTGTCCCCCCCACCCCAAAGATTGGATGTGTGGGAGGGAGCCAGGGGTGTGCCGGCATCAGCCCTCCAAGGGCATTCTGGCAGGTGGCCGCCTTGACTGACCGCGCTCTGGGGGGAAGCGTAGCTCCTGAGGCCGGGTGGGGTGAGGAGAGCGGCGTGGGCAGAGCAGTGGCTGTCACAGGGCACAGCACAGACGCGCACCCCGACACCTAACGTGTTACTCTCTCATCTGTCTGTCTATGTGGCTGTCCCTGCTGATGGCGTGAAAGCCTTATGAGTAAGGGGTATGTTGTATTTCTGCTCTGGTCTGACTGGTACCAGCTCTCAGAAACTAGCCTGTGGACCGTGGCAGTAAAATACACCATTACTATTGGCCAGTGTCCCCCAAAAAAGGGTAAGGAAAGAAAGGACCTCAGTTGTACAGAACGGGGGTCGTCAGAGTACTTGATTCATAATCCACCACATCGTTGGCCCCACAAGGGCCCACATGTATTTATTTACAATTCAGTGAGGTGTTTTAATAAAAATTAAACACCCATGTGCTCGCCACCCAGAACAAAGACTAGAAGCATAGCAATCAACTACATGTAACCACGTGGCTCTGTCTTTCCCCACATCATGTCATCACATTCTTAAATCTTGTCCCATATTTCACCGCTCTCCGTTGTGTGCGGTCTCATTAAATCTGTATATATTCCTAGGGTCTTGGTTATTTTAACTTTATCATGAGAGTATTGAACTGCTCGTAAATTGGGGCACACACTTTTTTTTCAATTAATATTACACAAAGATTTTTGCTGGCATTCATTGTTTTGATGATTGTAGAAAATTCCATTGTGTGACCAAAACAGAGTTTTTTCAATCACGCTTTCAATTTTTGGCATTTGGGTTGCTCAGGTTTTTACTTTTGGAAAGAAATTGCTTGGGTGCATAGGACAACCTTCTTGTACGTTCTTTATACAGCTGATGAAGGGATTGCTGAACTGAGAGGAAACCCAAATAATAGAACAACAATGGAATCAGTAGTAGACACAGAAGCTGATGGTTTTTGAATGCGTGTTATGTACCAGGCGCTGTGCTAAACACTAATGTACATGGTCTCAGTCACTGCACAGCTCTGTGACCTTGGGCTAGCCACTTAATCTGTAGAGAATAACTATCAGGTCACATGATTGAACAATATTTTTGGAAGCTCTACCAACAATAAAAATCTATGAGCGTAAAATTTATTCTCTGATCCACAACGACAACATTACTGGAGCTTTCTAGCCCTCCTCCCATGTTGCCCCCAGGACTTCTAAATGCCCTGCCGGTGCTGGAGGTGAGGCATGAGGCCACTGCATGGAAGGTTAAACAGATGAGGGGGAACTGCACGATGACCTCCAGGTCACACAGCCAGGCTCAGAACCCTGGAAAAAGTTCTGTGCTGGAGCCAATTTATTTCCTCAAGAGAGAGCTGTTGAGTTTTGAGAACCTGAGAGTTTTTCTCATCAGAGCATGTAGAGGTATCAAAGATCCTCAAATAGGGGTTTGGTCCTCCCAACAACAGTGCTACAAAGCCACATCCTGTTCTAAAATGTCCCTTCTACACTCCAGAGATCTGAGGAGGGGCTGTCCTTCACATCTCTCCCCTTTCCAAAGTGACTGATCACAGGATTCCATCTCAAAAAGAAACCTGCAGACCCAGAATCAGAGAAGACAGTGATTTAATAAGCTGCAGAACAAATCCAAGAGAGATTTATGAAAGTGTCCTTTTTAGTTTGGATTTTTTTTTTCCTTTGGTTTTGTTTTGTTTTGTTTGGCTGAAGTAAAAAAAAAAAAAGCTGGTATACAATCAAAGAAAAGAATCCCCTTTGAACCTCCAAAAATACTTAGAATGACAGCTTTTAACGGCATTATGAAGTACAATTTAATTGGGCCGGGCGAGGCCGATCCCAGATCACTTCTTTAATGACAATCCAAATCAACTACTCTGCAGTTTTTGAAAAGAGACTTTGCCCCATTAAAACTAGAGGACAGTGAAATCAGGCTGTTCTGATACCTTTCGATCCAGGTTCCATGGAGGTCTTTCCCAAATTGGGGGTGATTTAGTATAAGTAGAAATACGTAGTGCGGGAGTTTATGTAAATCTTTAAAAGATTGTATGTTGATTCCAAAAATTCTTATTGTTTTCATTGTGAAATTACAATCATGGATGGTTTGGATTATAGGCAGGCTGGTTTTAGAATGTTCTAAGTCTCTCGTTGACCTGTTTAAGTTTGATTTTGCTGATTTTTTTCTGCCCAACATCTTCCTAGAATAGAAAGAAGTTTCCTTAAAACCACAATAGAGTTGAATTGAAAACCAGCTGCAGAGTCATTTCAAGTAATATTTATTGAAAATCTAAAAATGTAACAGCACTGTACTATAGGAAGTATGAAAAAATATAGTAATAAATACTTTTATGGCCATTATTTTATGCCTGGTACTATGCTAAGCTTCTCACACATGTTCTTGTGTCATTATCATGACTTTTCTGTAAAGTGGACGTATTACTGTCCCCTTCTTACAAGAGAAGAACGGAAGGTTGCAGAGGTCGGGAAACCTGCCAGCCGCCACACACCAAGGAGCGTGTCACGGCCAGGATTCCCGCCGGGTCTGTCTGGTCCCAGAGTGCATGCTCTGAGCTGCTGTGCAGGTGCATCTGGACCAGGAGGGGTGCTGCCCCCTCAGGGGGCTTGCAGTTGGGAGAGAAAAAATTTACCCTGAGGGTCTCCAAGTTTGAGCCCACACAGCCTTGAGGGTGATAGGAATGCAGGTGCAGGGTCCTAAGTAGTTGTTATGCTGCTAGGTAAGATAAGCTCATCAAACAGGTATTGCTAATGTTGTCTCCAGTTAACTTTTTACAGCAGATTTTCCTCCTGCCTGTTCAACATGTGAGAACTTCCTGCAGTTCACAAACCTGAGTCCTTTCATTTTTTCCTAAAGCACAGTGCCCTTTGGTCAGTCATTCTCCCACCTTGGACAGACAAGTATACAGAAATTCTCGACTCCCAAGGAAACCAGAGTGGAAATGCTGATGGGCCTGAGCTCAGGGCGGGAGAGGCTGGGAGCGTGAGGACCGGGCGGAGTCTGTGCCGTGGGTGTAACCAGCGCTGCGAGTCAGTGCCGAGTGCGTGTGGCCGTGTTTTTGGACAGAAGACACCCCAAAATGGGCTTTTATGTGAAATCTGATTTATTTTTTTAAAAAACAATATGCAGGCAGATTAAAATGTACATATGGACCCAGGCCAACCACCTCTTACAAATTTATAACTTACAAGGGTTAATACATTTATAGGGTTTTTATAAATATATAGGGTTATTTATGAATAACCTTTCAGAATGACTATTACAAGAGTTCAGTGAAAGCAGTGTTTTTGGAATGTTGGGGGCAGGTTTACGAAGGAGGTGGGGTGTCATTGAACATAAAGAACAGGACTTCTCTGGAGAACAGTCTTGGGGAGACCTTCGTGTGTAAAAACTAGGGCACACCTCATTGCAGACCACTGCTGTTCAAGCTACTAGAGAACTTGGGGTTCATCCCATGCTAATGGGGGCCTCAGATTACACCATAAACTCTATTGGGTTTATTGCTAGGAATGCTGATCTAGTGTTAGAAAAAAATGACATTTATTGTTTATAGAAATTAGTGTTACCAAAATGTGAATTTTTACAGAACATTTGGAAATATGAGTTCATGATTCAGAGGTCACCATTGTTTATTCTTCCTCTTCTGTACCATATACAGAGGGTGCCAAAAAATGTACACACATTTTAAGAAAGGAAAATTGTAATTAAAATTGTAATACCTATTCTATACCAATAACAAAATATGAATACAAGTCATGTTTGACTTCTGCAGTTACAAGAGGTGCTCAAAGTGGATACCATCAGCATCCAGACACTTCTGATGGCGGCAAACTACTGCATGAGCAACACTGACATCACTTAAAATATGTATATATTTTTGGCACCCCCGCTATATTTTATGAGGCCTGACAATAAGTTTGTGAACTCACCCTAGAAGTGCTACACACATCATCATTGCAGAATATCACTATGGTCACCTTCAAAGTACTCCCCTTGGGAAGCTATGCACCAACCAGCACCTAGTCTATCCTGCAAAGCAATTTTGGAACTCTTTTTCTGGAAGGACCATTAGAGCTGTTGTCTTATGACACTTGATACCCTGAATGTCATCAGAAGTCTTCCTTTCAATATTTCCGTATCTTTGAGTAAAGAAAAGAGTCTTTTGGGGCCAGATCAGGTGAGTTGGGAGGGTGTTCCCATACAGTTATTTGTGTGCTGGCTAAAAACTCCCTCACAGACAGTGCTGTGTGAGCTGGTACATTGTCATGATGCAAGAGTCACGAGTTGATGGTGAAAAGTTCAGGTCATTTTTGTCTAACTTTTTCACGCAGCCTTTTCTGCACTTCCAAATAGTAAAGTTGGTTGACTGTTGGTCCAGTTGGTACAAATTCATAATGAAAAATCTCTCTGATATCAAAAAAGGTTAGCAACATCATTTTGACTCTTGATTTGGACAGAACTTTATTGGTCATGGAGAACTGGCTGACTTCCATTGTGCTCACTGATGCTTTGCTTCAGGGTCATATTGGTACACCCAAGTTTCATCACCAGTGATAACATGGCCTGAAACATTGTCTTGCCTCTCCAAAAGGTCTTGGCAAACTTTTACTCTCCTTTACTTTTGTTCATTGGTGAGCTCCTTCGGGACCATTTTTGCACACACCTTTCTCATGCCAAGATTTTCAGTTACGATTTTTCCTATTTCTCTATTGATGTTTACTTGGTTTGCTATGCTTCCCATAGTTGGCTGATAATTTTGACACACAATTGGATGTATTTTTGCAATGCTTTCATCAGTTCTGTTGTTTACTGGCCGCCCTGACCTCTCTTTATCAGTGATGCTTTCTCTCCCCTCAGAAAAACATTTAATCCATTTGTACACTGCCATTTTCTTCATGGCATTATCCCCATAAAATTGTACTAACATGTCCCTGATTTCACTTCCAGCCTCGCCAAGTTTAACAAGAAATTTAATGTTTGTTTGTTGCTCTAATTCAAGCTCTGACATTCTTGTGATGACACACAAAAACACTCAACAACAGTAATGAACGCCATTCAGCAAGACACTTGCACATGTTAACATGCACACAGGTGTGAGACACAGATACGCCAAGGTTATGACACAGTACTGAGTTGTTTGTACAGAGCTTCCAGTGTAAGCACATGGTAGCAAGTTCAGGAACTTAATTGTCAGACCTTGTATATAATTGACATCATGTTTTACCAGGTTTGTAACCTGTTTTGTTTTGGTTTTGGTTTTGGGTTTTTTCCACAGAATTATTAGGAACGTTTTCCCAACAGGCACAAGTCTTCTTTTTAAGGACTTCATGGGACTTTGTTGTATAGATGGGCTATAACCAATTTTATTATTTTCCCATTTAGGAAAATTAGGGTTCATTTAATTTTATGGTAGAAAAATTTACTGGAATTCAGTTAATAAACAAATTGTTGTCCTCTTTGCTCATTATTTCTTTGCTGTTGGGCATGAATCTCACCCAGTTTTCCCAGTGCTTGCCCAGGATTTTGATTCCCCCTTCTTTCTTCACACACACACACACACACACACACGTGCGCACACGCGCACACACAGGATTTTGCTTCCTCCTTATGTGATAGACACAACTATAAAGCAGACCACGTTGTTCTCGCGTATGGGGCTGGAGTGGCCTGATCCAATTTGGGAGGGACGTGTTTTCACAACTGAACAGTCATTCTTGATGGTAGGGGGTGTGTCTGTGTGTGGACATGCTCTGCAGTACCAGGCACTTAAATGCAACCACATTGAGAACCCTCATTAGCCCTGGGCAACCAAAGTGGATTTGCCAAGAGTGACAACCTCCAGGCTGGGGTGACTGCCCGGGGGAAGCAGATGCCAGCGGGAGGGGGGAAGCAGTTATCCAAATGCAAATACGGCTCTAATTTGGCTTCAGCCAAGGAGGGCATAGTTATTTGAGGTGAGACATCCCATTTCTGAAGTAGGCACCGCACAGGACAGTTGTTCAGAATGAGGGCTTGGGTCAGGTTCTATTGACCAGGACACGTTGCCCCTAGGAGCCTCTGATTCCTGTCTGTCAAATGGAACAATGTAGCGTGCTTGTCTCGTTGGTTTATTGTGAGCAGTAGGTGGGCTAATGCTGTGAGAGGCGTAGGGAATCTGTACTCAGAAAGGCTCATCGGTGGAGTGTCATCATCCTCATCATCAGTAACTATTATTAGCATTCCTGTTATTTGTCATCATCTGAGAGTGGAACTGGCACTCAGGACACCTAGATTCTCAGCTCTGCAGTTTTCTGTTTATTGCAACTGACAAGTGAATGAATCTCTGCATCTCATTTTTCTTGTCTATGAAATGAGGCACTTGGATTAGGGGTTACGTCAGGTTTGGGGACCTGTGCGTGCTGAGAACTGCCCACCGCTATTTCCGTGGAGCCTCCCAGCAGCCCTGTCCTACAGGTGCTATTGCTAGCTCCTTTTCTGAAGGTGCTGAAGTTGAGGCTTGGATAGGAAGCTGGAATGCAACCCCAGGCTCCTACCATCTGAATCGCACCTAACTGCCTGTGTCTCACTGCATTCAGTGTAGTGACAGGTGACACACTTGTGCTCGTACATGTGTGTTGCCTGCACTTGAGGCTTTTGAACAACCATGATGGTGATGAGGGTTCGGCCAGCCCACTTCCCTGCCACTACCAGAGTGGAGCTCTCTTCCCTCCCTCTCTCGTTCCCTCCGCTCCCTTCCTTCTCCCCATCTCTCTATACATCCGAGACAATTCAGTTTAAACAAACAATTCTAGGTCTAAAGGCATCTGAAAAATCGATCGGGCCCTGACGAGGGATGCTGCTATCAGGGAGGCTGTGTGTGAACGTGTCAGGGGTACATAGGAACTCTCTGTACTTTCTGTTCAATTTTTCTGTGAACTAAAAACTGCTCTCAAAAAGAGCCATTACAAAAACGGTAGAAATGCAGCGAACACACATCCACACCCGCACCCGGAGCTGATCTGCCCCTCCCCGTCCGTCTTGCGGAGGAGGGAGACAGGGCCCCGGCGATGCAGTGGGTCCTCAGAGGCCAGTGAGTGGCCCGCACACCAATTGGTACCACTAGGAGTGTGAGTCAGTGGTGGAGGCCTCTTCCTTCCTGGTTCAAGGGCACATGTCAGTGCCTTAGGAGGTGGCAAAGGACTTCAGTCATTGCCCATGCCTGGGGTGGGACCAGTGGTCGGGGCATGTCTCTGCCATTGCTGGCTCTCAGGTATCACTGTCGCTGCAATAAACCCATCTGAGCCTTCTATGGAGGCACGTTCGAGTCCACCCCCTGTGCCTAGTACCCTGCCAGCTTCCGGCTGTGCAAGTCTCACCATCTCTCTGCCTTTGTCTCTACTCTCTGCTCTGTCTCTGTCATTGCTTCCCTATCGGCCCCTTCTTTAAATCTGACCTGGAGAAACCCCGCCTGGGCCCCTGCTCCTTCCTTAAGCCTGCTGCAGGCATCAGCCAGTCTGAGCAAGCCTCCCTCGGGCCACGCCCTCCTGGCCCTGGGTGTGGGGGAGGTGTGCTGATGCACTTTGGGCCTCGCAGGGAGTGTGGGCTGTAGGGATTCATCCCACGTCGTGCTCCCTCCCAGAGAGAGCGACAACTGATTTTCTTTCTGGGTCATCTAAGAAGTCAGCACACCTTGTCAAGGTGAGCTTATTTTTTCTCAGACACAGCATAGGCTAATCTCATTTGGGGAAGCATATTTCCCTACTGATGTGACTTTGGCCTTGATCCCTTTTGGATCAGCCGACCCCGCCATTATTGAGCTAAGACGCATTTGGCTCTTTGCCACGCAATTTGTGTCTGTTTTGCCCTGAGAGTTGCCACTCTACTCTGGTGGCCACTGGTTCTGATATGTGGGAAGGGCAGAGTCAGCTCTGATTAGATTTTTAAATTTCAAGCATCCCCCCACCTAAATAACAAAACTCTGTGTGTGTGTGTGTGTGTGTATTTTAGGTCATTCTCACACACCTTCCAATGAAATTTTTGCAGGCTTCCCAAAACAAATGGGAAAGTTGTCACCTCCTCCTCCCATGGTGATGAGTTAAAAGAAGTTGACATGCAATGTAGTACCTCTGAGCCTCTTATGCTGGAAGCTTCTGGCCATGCAGGGGGTTCCTCAGGTCATGCCTGATTTATCCTTAAGTCAGACAAAGCCCACCTAGGATCTGGGGAGGCTGTCCTTCTGATGCTTCTCTCAGGTTCTCCTTGTATTTGCACAACACACTTTGTTGAGGTCAGGGAAAGACTATTTGCTCTGCATTCCAAATAATTAGCGCTGAGTAGGTGCTCAATAAGTGTTTAAAGGACAAAGGAATAATTAATTACTTAAATTGAAGGAAGATAACACAGTTTATTGGATACAACACCAAACTAACAGTTGGAAGATTTAAACTCTAGTCCAGGAAAGCTACTAACAAGCTACATGACTTTGGACAGAGCACTTAACCCTTCTGGGCTCCATTCCTCATGTGTTTCAAAAGAGAGTTGGCATTCAAAGACCCTGCCCCTCTCTGATATCATTGAGTCTGTACTGTCGGACAGCAAAGAAAAGGAGGCAGCAACTTCAAGCACAATTAAAACTGCTTGAAAAGCATTTTGTTATCCTGGGGTTTTGAGGCTCATGTCAGCCTGACCCAAAGGACACCATGAAGGACTCATTGTGTTTAGATGTACCCTGGGCAGGGCCTTATCTGCAGAGGGCATACCTGACTGACTCTGTGGTGTGTCACTGACAGGTCCATAGTGACTGGGTCTGTTTCCTGGAGTTCTCCCAGTCTTCTGCATCCTTGGAGAAGGGACAGTAGTCAGGACAACAGAGCCCCACTTGCAGGTAGATTTTTCCCTTCATGCAGATACCCCTGGGGGTCTCCAAAAATTTGCTTTTCATCAGGCTTGCCCCGGCCAGCGTCCCAGATGTGCAAAAGCTATGTGTGCAGCAAGATGCTTGGTTTGGTTTAGTTGGTTTATGGGGATTCTTGGCTCCCCTCTGGCGGCAGCTGCTGGTTTTAAAATCAATTACAGTCCAGGTAGCAAGAGGGTCACTAAGTGCTCTGCTGTCTGTTCCAGACCTGTGCCGAGAAATCCAGCAGGTCCCAGTTACGTCTCAGGAAAATATGTGGTGTTTCAGGGGCCTACGGTGAGTTGTAAATCATGATGGAAGGTGGGACCAGTCCGAGAACAGCAGAAGATCTTGTACTGTGGTTCAAAGGAGATGGAGAAAATAATTCTAGGAGCATAAGATGTGTTATTCTCGCTTCCTAGTTCGTCATAACATCTTGGTCATGTGCATCAAGCAGCAGACCCTGGGGTTTGTGGGGTGCAGCAGAGAGGCAGCTCTCCTGCTCTTGTTCCACGGGGAGGGAGCCAGTCTGGCACCCGGGCTCCTCCCTGGCAGCCAGCCTGCTTGCAGCTGTTTGCTTCCCAGGACCAGATCTGGCCAGCGGCTCCTTCCCACTTCTCCGGCCAACCTGGGGGAGTACCCTGGGACGTCCTCCACAGTTTCCCTTTCCTGCCGTGCCCTGGGCAGTGGAGACATGCTCAGAATGCACTGCTGGGTGGCTGCGGCTCTCCGGGTGCCTCTTGCCATGGCTGAGGGTCAGAAATGAGGGGTACAGAGGCTGATTCAGTTCATTCAGCAGCCACTCAGGGCTTCAGGTCTCAGCTGCATTCTGGGTTTGCTGTGCCCGCTATGCCTAGGGGAGTCCAATGCCATCTCGATGTTCACACCTCCCAAACTTAATTTGCAATCTAAGTCTCTGCCCACACTTCAAGGCCTGTATATTTGACTGCCTCTCTGTGTCTCCAATTCCATTCAGGATAGATGGGGCCACCTTTATAATGAAGAGAGACAACCTTTAGGACAGGTTTTCTAATTCCATAAATGTTTATTGATCCTCTGCTATAAACAAAGCATTGAGCAGCCATTTAGAAAATAAAAAGTTGGGAAAAAAATATGGCAAAGTCCTCAAGGAGCTTGCCTTCATTTGCAAAATGAAGTGCTCTTTGTTAAAATGCAAGATGAATATTCTATAGTAGAAACATAAGCAGAGGAGAGAGCTAATAATTTTCAAATTTTTCTTGTTATTTATGACATCTAAAAAATTATTCAGACAGACACACACACATACACGATACGCCAGAGAGTTTCAGAACTGTGAATATTCAGCTTTTCTCAATTTATTAAACTATATTTTGGTAATCTTAATTTTTTTGTTTTGTTTTGTTTTTCATTTTCTTGATCTTGACTTTGGCCCCAAGAGAGTTTCTTGGATGATCTTTTCACCAAAGACTTGAGTTCTAGAGAGGCACTATGGGATTTACTGATTTTGTTTCACAATTTCTGTGTTATATTTATCAGTGACTTTGGAAAAGTCATGTCATTTCTTTGGCTCTCAGTTTCTTTAACTGTAAAATGGGGTTGATGAGAAAATTAAATGAAATAATCATTTGCATGATCTCTGGATGGTAAAAAGTGCTCCATAAGTGGTAGCTTAAAATTAATATAATTATTGTTTTCTTACATTATTTATTGATAATGATTATATTCATTATTATCAGATTAGAGTTGGAGCCAATGTAGAACATTAAAAATTAAATGTTTTCTAAATTGGCTTTTTCAGAATATTAAGACAGAAAACAAATATTTGGTGAGAAAGTGAATATACATACAGGGTCTAACAGAAGCGATGCCCTTTTAAAAGTAGTTATGTGAAGTAATTTTGATGTTATATTACAGAATTACATACTTAACGATTTAGATTACCAGCTCATATAAAAAGGGCATTATTTGTGCCAGACCGTACTGCCATAATTACAGTTACGTCTTATAGTTTCTCATAGAAACTTATAGTTTGTTGTCATTCTTTTACAGATGGAGAAATTTATTTGCTTAACCATGCCAGATCTTGTGAACGAGAAAGCTTACAGTTACTTAGCTGGTTTTTAACTACTGATCGGTTTTCTTGACCCTCCGTCTTTTTTTCTCATAGGAACGAGGAGCTAAGACTGATAGTTTGAATCAGCACCTGCTATTACTCACCTGGCATAAACTACTGCCTGACCTACCCAAGTGCGCAGGTGGTATGTAAGGCCAATTTAAAGGCAGTGCCTTGCCCACTGGCTTCCAAGGCTGAGGGATGCCTGGGCATGCATCCTAGACAGTCAGTCTCTGTTGTACCTGGATTGCAGTCGATTTTATCGATTTCTTTTTTCAGCACAACAGCTTCAAAAGGCTTTTTTGCCCCAAAGTAGCTGATCTTTTCAAATCTTTGCTACTTCCTCCTGGCAGGACTCACAGATAACAGGATAAATGCAATTAACAACCACATACTTCAGATGATGAGGACATATTCTAGAACATGTTTGAAGGTTTCACAAAACACAGACACATAGAGTTGAGTGAATCCTTGGATAGATTGTCTCATTCGACCACCTCATTTTATAGCCAAGGTCCAAAGACTGGACATGACCTGTTCAAGGTCACACCACGAGTTGTTGCAGAAATGGGAAACCAGGAATCCCAATTTTGATTTCTTCCTTTTAACTTGTGTTTCTCAAGGTGTGTATGTATATATACCACCACATGCAAAATTATTTTCCTTGGCATGAAGGATAATTTTAGGTATGCACAGACAAAGTACTCTATCACAGAAACAATCATTCATTTTCTTTCCACACCTTTTCAGTCTTTCTGATTACACCAAAGATTGTATACATTCACTATTTGGTCTTTAATCTTTCTCTGCTAATATCCTTTGATATAAGAAAGATGGAGCAGACCTCAGGCTTAAACTCCTCTTAGAATTTAATAAGTGTTTTGTTTTCATAGTATTGATTGCTACCTTCCGCAAGCAATACTTGGATTTGAAGTAGAATATTTTTCTTTCAAAATAAATTTAAGCAGATTAGAATGAATCTACTTTATTAAAAAAATATTAAGTAAATGATAGTGTTGACTGTAAATTATAGGGAGTGCATGGTGGGTTTCACATTGGCAAAAATAATGGTTAACTAAAGCTTTGGAAATATTTGATTCTGCCCTTCCAAATACTCTAAGCCCTTTGAGGATACATGTGGCTGAATCCTAGTCTTCTTATTCATGTCATGACTTTTTTTATGTAGCAACTAGAAAAACAATGATTATATCTAAAAGGAGAACATAAAAACTATCTGTGCACCAGAGATGAATGTAGAAATATCGACAATCTTATTCCTGGTAACTTTCCTACAAGCTAAAAAGATGGATTGGTAGCTAATTTAGTTTCATATGTAGGTATTTTTGTGTATACTTTAAATTATAAACTGTATGCTGTTGTATTTATTGAGAACAGAAACTAGTTTTATGTTTCTGGGACTAATGCTCTATTTTAGACCTCATTCTTGTCTTATGTTCCTCTTCTGAAAAGTACTTTAATTTCTGATCATCTTGCTATTTGATGAGAGGGGAAAGGTGACAAAATACAGTTTGTAAAACATTTTCCCACTATTACCATGTTTTAACGATTAGACTGTATAGAATGAATAGAATAGGAATATTAAAGTTATTCATGCAATGGGGGTATAGGTAACTCTCCTCCTCCTGTAATTTATGTGCATCGGAAGAATACATAGAAAGAAAGATGTACTCCATTTCACTATTTGGGTGATTTTTCCATCATCTTTAACAGCTAATCTTCCAGTGCTATTTAATTTGTTTTCATGCTCCCTGCAGCAAATATTCCTGTTTACCTAGAAATTAGTCTCCCAGAGAGCAGGGAGATCTCTGGGCTAGTTACTGCTCCAGGTCTGGGAAGAGCTTCACTTTCATCAGAACGGCTCAGGCTCACACTGCAGGCCTCCTGCCACGGCCTCTCAGGGCTTTTTGTTTTGTTGTTTTGTTTTCCTGAAATGCTCCCTTCAGTGGAAAATTTATTCTCATTTAGAGGAATCTGGGAAGGGGTATAAAAGGAAAGTGGAGTCAACTTCTGGTGACTTACGGGCAGTTAGAGTCAAATGTTTAAAAAACGGGCTTCTGAATCAGTAGAGATTTTACAGTGGCTGGTGGGGCTGCATACAGATAGGTAGGGTACTGACTACTAAAAAGACTACACTGCTGCTTTCAGGGCTGGGAAGGTTACTGATGCTACATTCTCCTTCAGTTTCAAAGATTAACAGGGTAACCTGCATCTGAGAGTGAATTCAGACACACTGCTAATAGAGGAGGCCCAGAAAATGAACTTCTCCAGCACCCCTTCCATTATGAGCAGTGCTCTTTGTCCTGGGAAGAGCTGCATGGATACGTATGGCGGGTCCATGTCAGTTCCTAGTGGGGCACCTTTGGCCCCTGGGGAATGTGGGAAGCTTGGAGTGTGGTCCCTTCAGTCCTTAATCACATCTGCTGCTCTGCTGGGTGTTTCCCTGCTGGGATGTGTGCACTTTGTCACCAGCCAGGTTGTTACTGGGCAGGGCTTTGGGTTTCCATGGTTAATGAAACAATGGAACTGAGCTGAGATGAGAAGAGAAGGGAAGGTAGGAGAAACAATGGGATCAAGGAGGGAAGAGCCACTCTCCCTTCGTGCAGGAGATGCTCCGAATAGAGTTGTGGACAGCACTTCTGGGTCCCATCAAGGCTGTGGAGGAGCACAGCGGAGCACGTGGAGGAGCCCAGCTCGTCTCTAAGAGCCCAGGCTCTGGAGTCTGAGTGCCTGAGAGTGAGAGCTGGTGCAGCATTTCAGGAGACTTGCCTGACTTCCTCAGGCCTCAGTGTGTACACCTGTTGACCAGGGAAAATAATAATACCTACCTGACAGCAGTATATGTTTTTTTAATTTTTTGGTATAATGTGTATATAGTGAAAGGCACAAATCTTAAGTGTAGAGCTCAGTGATTTTACGTATGTATATACCCATGTCAAGATAGATCATAGTCCCATTGCCCAGTAAGTTACATATGGATATTTTAAAAACGAAATAATGATAGCTTACACTTTTATAGTGCTTATCGTGGGCCAGGTGTGCTGCTCTAAGCACCTTACATATTCCAGTATTATCTTTGTTCATTCTCACAACCTTGTAAAGAGAGGTGTCCTTGTTATCTCCACTTTACAAGTAAAGAAACAAAGATCCAGAGAGATTAAGTGACTTGCCCAAGGTTACAAGGACAGTCACTGAGATTCCTGCTGTTAGCATGCACACTCTACTCCACCATTGCTTGGCTCGGTACCTACTCAGTGCACCAGAGGAGTGGGAAGGGAGCCTCCTGTGCCGACCTTCTCCCCATCCCTCCTCTTCATGGACCAGGGATGGCTCTGCCTTGCCTTGGGCCAGTAGGCTGTGCAGGAGAGTCCTCGAGGGAAAAGGCCGGGTTAGCTCCCGGTCCATCCCGGCTTCAGCAGTCAGGTGTGTTGTCGGGTGTTCCTCGACTTGTCCTCAGAAAACCTGCCTTCCAGCTCCCCCTCAGCGGGTGCTAATACCTAGTAAAGTGACAGTGTGGACACATTTATTGGTTAGATCATCCGGGCAGTTGCGAGTGCTTAATCGTCGTTGGGCTCTGCCTCAACCTCGTCCTTGTGATGATCTGAAAATTTCAGGTGAAAAGTCCCTCATGTCCCCCAGTGCCTTGGAGCTCCCTTGTCCCAGATGCCGTTCTCAGTCCCTGTTCAGATGCCAGTCTTTGCTGCTTTTCCTTTCCTGTCTTCTCCTCCTCCTCCTTCTCTTCTTCATCATCCTTGTCTTCTTTCCCCTCCTTTTCCTTGTCTTCTTTCCACTTCTCACGGTCTTCGTGATAATCACCAAATAAACTTCACACGCCACTCACTCCGCTCAGTGAACGCACTGTCATTGCGGTGAACTCTCGCCGGGAGGCGCCCGTGATTAACGCCTTTCGTGTAGCCGAATTCAGGCTCCGCCTTTCGTCCTAGACCATCTTCAGGCACCTTGGGCGAGCTGTCCTTCTGGCATCTTCATTTTAATGTCAAACTCAGCATTTCTGAAATTGTATTCATTGCATTCATGGAAACCGTCTCTTTGACTGTTTTTTCTGCCGGGCATTTGGGGCGACCCCTCAAATCCTCTCGCACCTCGTTTTTCACTTTCAATCAAGCACAAAGGCCTTTGGGTCTCTCTTCCATATGCCTTGAATCCGGCCCCTCCTCTCTGTCTTCAGCTCCTGTACCCGGGTCCTTGTGCCGTACACGACGCCTGGCATCTGCTAGGCCCGAAATAAATATGTATTGGCACGGAAGTAAATAGCGTCGTGTAAGGACACGCACGCAGCCACGAGCCTCTGCCTGTTAGTCTCCTGCGGGTAAGCCAAAACCGTTGGCTTCCCTCGGGTTCTTTCCAGGCTAAAATTCCACAGTCCGACGCCGAAAGCCACTCGTCCCTACTAATCTCAACGTAGCACGTTAACGTTAAAGCTCAGTATGAAAAATTCCTTTAAGGGTTTTGTGGCAGGAAAAGCTGTGTCTCTCAAAAGGAATCGGTCCCCTTCACCTCAGTGATCCACACACTGGAGAACCTGGCTGGTTTCCTCTGCAGCCCCGATGGTCTGTCGTGCATGCCAGCGGCCACGTTGTGTCGGCACTGGGGACCCTCACGTTGGCTTTTACAGTGGCGTGACATCTGCTTTCTTCTTTTGTTCTGTTTAGGCTAGACTCATGCCAGGGACTGAACGTATTTACAAACGCAGCTTGGTTCCTTCTATGGGCTTTTTATACTGCTCCCATCAGCTGACTGATTTTCTTTTCTTTATTACACTTGGACCGCCCAAGGGCAAGGACCATATATTGTCCTCTCTTTGGAAGAAAGCTCATTACATGTCCTTGACGGATGCTCATGCTCTTTATTTTCTCCTTTCTCACGCTTTCCCCAGTTTCCCCTTCATTCGCTTTAGAGTCCAAACAGACTTCTTTGGTCCTTGCATGTAAATATTGGGCCTAAGTGTGTGATTCATTTCTCACAGCCCTCCCCAGGGAGGGCTCTGTGGGCTCCTGTGCAGGAATGGAGAATTGAAGCAGGCGAGAGGCCCTGCCCCCTCGGTGCTGTCTCCGTTCTCCACCTTCTCAGCTGAGTCCTTCTAGAAAAGAAACCCAGGCCAGACGGAGAAAACCCCCTATTTTCATTTTCATTTCAGGGGAACAAATGGCAGTGATTTTTCTTCCTTCCTCTTTGAAGTTTGTTTCCAGTTCTTCAGCTTTTTGAAATGCATTGCACTTCTCTCTGTTCCCTTTGTAATAAACAACACTAGGTTTTAAATGTGTGGGGCTGTAAATAAGGAGGACCCCAGCCTCCTCTCCTTCGGAGCTGGTATGGGGAAGGTAAAGGAGGCAGGGAGTCAGATGAGGATTGTAGACAATTACACAGCCATTCCATTTTGCTAATGCTTGAATCCAGGAGAATTTTCTCATTTAATTCTCTGAAATGAAGGGCCCTTCTGTTAGCCTTAAAATGTAAACAAGAGGCTTTTAATGTGCGCTTTCCCCAGAAATGGAATACTGGCTGCTCATGTTGGTCCAAAACATTGCTGCTGGGTTTTTTGTTCTTTTTGGTATTTGTAAGTTTTACGAAGGCGGCGATCTAGGATAGCTCCTGTGTGGCTTGAGGACTGCTGGCAAGTGGCATTATTATTCTAAGTTGCAAACAGAAATGGAAAAGGATGTTAAGAGAATACTTGCCTGAGTTCTCCTTTAATCTATTCACATACAAAAGGCAGCATAAAACTCTGAGGCAACGAAGACATCCCAATTATTTCAGTTTGTACTCGCCTCTTGACACTCAGTTCTCCGAGTTTGGTATCTCAGACAAAGCACACTTCGTTTGTATGATGCAGGTAAGAGCTTCAGGTCCGGCATGCCGGGACCAGGCAGGTGTCTTCTCAAATATGTCCGCGACAGCTGAAGGAAACTGCAGTTTTAGGATGTTCTGTTATGTACCCCAAAACTTCTTAGGAATAGCATAGATCCCCATGCCTCATTACACATATTAGTAGTAACTACAACCGAATTGGATATAATGTTTTATTTGGATCCTCTTATGAAAGACACATTTTATCCCCATTTTTTGGAGGAAGGGAGGGACCCTGACTCTTTTCTCCTCTTGCTTGAAGATGAATGGGAGCACATTGCCTTGATGGGACTGCCCAGATGATCCAGCACAGAGGCTACTTGGTTTAACCCCGAGGCTTCTCATTTGCTTCTCCTCCCATTAGCCAGGTCGAGGAGGTAGGGGGTGGGGACAGTCTTCCACCAGGCTGACCCACACACACTCGTGGGGCATCACAAATGGAATCGTTCGCAGCCTTGGAGAACAGATCAGATTTTGGGTGGTGACTCAGTTGGCCATAGCTGTACCTTCAGTTTCCTAAAAGCCTTTCTGCAAAGCTGGACTGTGTTCTAATGAGGGAGCTGGGCGGGCGGGGCAGGCCAGCAATGGCAGGAAATGACCTCGGAAAGTGTGGAGAGGTAGCTGAAGGTGCAGGTGCCTGTCAGACACACCGACTCCGCCCTGACGGCTTTCAGAAGGCGTTCTGCTGGGTCACCTTCTGCTGGGTCACCCTGTGTCCACTTCACACCATCGCCGAGGCCTACGTGCGCGGGGCTTCCACGACTTGCCAGTTGACACAATGAAACAGTCACACAATGATTAGACCCTAATTTGAAACACCCTAAAATAAGTCTATTATTCTCTCACTCAAATGTTCAAAATGCGTATGCTTACAAATCTATATTGCACCTCTAATCCATCAGCAAGATGGGTGGACTCCACCTCCAAGTTGTAGCTCAAGTCTGTCCACTTCTGTCTGTCTCTCCTGTTACAAATGGACAAGGTTTCATCTTCTCATCCCTTTACTGTTATAGTAAGGAGGCAGGAGAGCTTAGTAGATGTGAGCATGGAATCCCAACTCTGCCACTTGCTAGCTGTGTGATCATAGGCAAGTTACTAAACCTCTCTGAGCTTCAGTTCCTTATCCAATTAAATAGGTATAATGATATAGAGAGAATGTCATAGTGAGGGCTCAAGAAATATGAGGGCTCTTTTCCCCCTTTACCAGTAGCCCTCTTAGAGTTCTCTCCATTAAAAATATAAAACAAAACAAAACAAAAAAAGCAAAAAGAAACAAACAAAAAGCACGTTTTCCCCACCCAGTAATCAAACCCCTTACCATTGGCCACAGGGCTCGGTAAAACCTGGCTCCCACTAAGCTCTCCAGGTTTGTTGTCTCATATCATGCTTCCCATTTCCTAGAATCCGCCCGCCTATCCGTGTGATTCCCTCAGCATGTTCTGCAGGGAATGCTTGTCCCTGAGGTCTTTGCAGGTTGTTCCCCTCTCACCCTCCAGTCTCAGCTCAGAGAGGCCTTCTCTGCCTGCCCAGACTCCATTCCTCATGGGACCCCATTGATTGTCTTGCTGGCAGCGGTCAGTACTTGCTGTTATTTATCGATCACTTTTGTGTATAGCTCCAGGAATGCTTTCTCTCCCAGCATCCAGCACCAGCCTCCCAAGGCTGCTCCTAGGCTGCAGGAGCCTGCTTTGCCTGTGCACTGAGCACCCACAGTGCCCGAGACTGTCCACCCCAGGACCTAAACACTCCAGCCTCTTTGCCCCCACGGCCCACACTGACTCCAGAGCTGCCTCTATGTGAGACGGGCCTGTTCTCACACTCGGCCTGGCCTCCCCTTTATTCCTCTTCCAATGTTTTTTGGAACACCTCCTAATAAGTAAGTCACCTTCACCCAAGCCTCATCTTAGAGCTTGCTTCTAGAAACTCCAACCCAAGACAATATTACCCTCTTAAATCATTCTGATACCCCACTAGCATATAATATCCACGAGAACAGTGCCTGTTACAGTAAGTAGTCATTGTAACAAATGTATCACATATAGGCTTTCAGAGCTTACAAATTACATTTATAATCAATGCGACATTGTTTTTAGACACAAACACACTCATATCCTCTTAAAAATTCCAAATACATATGTATCAGTTTACCCTTCCTGCTGTCACTATGTTGCTGAATGGTAAGCACCAATTTATAGGGCATTCTCTTACAGGTTCAGTCCAATAGCATGTTTTACATTAAATATGAAGGATATAAGGCGAGGGCAATACTTTGGTTTGGACTTTAAGTGATTATCTAGAATAAAGTTCTGGAAGCACTTCCTTAGGATTTTACTGCCTGGCTGTATTTTCATCCCTTTGAGATACCTGAAGAGGATTTTTACAGTTGCTGAGTTCTGAAATCTCTAAATGGGCTGTTTTGCTTAGATAAATTTTGGCCCTCGGGGTTCGTAAAGTCAGGATGTGCATCATGGCGGAGGCAGGCTGGAGAGGGTGAGTGATGGCTCTGGCGGTGGTAATTAGGCATGTCTTCCAGGAGGTAAGGAAGTGAATCATGAGGAGCTGCTGAAGAAGTGGGGGGAAATGCCAGTAGAGTTGTAAAAGGCTTGTAACCTGACCTGGAATTTGAAGTTTGTGGATAGTTATTGATTTCCTCGCGGGTGGAATTACTTTTCTTCATGACACACTGGCTGGAGGAGGGAGGGTGTAAGACAAATTGCTATCTGTCAGACTAGAGGGGTGTCTGTGGAGGTCCCCCTTTGTGTCCAGCTGATGGAAGCAAGTGGCCTCTAACATCTGCAAGTGTCCCCCAAACCACATGGGAGAATAGCAGCCCAGCAGAGCTGAATGGACACTGCTCGAATCTTGCCTGGGACATTTGGGGATTTCAGTTTGGAGTTTCCCCTGCTGGCCCAAAGTCCTGGGGACAAGGCAGGGCGACCCTTGACCATAACAATTTCCTCAGCATCCCCCAAGAGGGGTGAGCTGAGCTGAATTGGCCTTTCAGTCAATAGGAACTTGGCCAAAGCAGAATGAGTTTCACCTTAAAGCCTGTGAAAAATCGAACATGATTGAAGAGTCGATTAACCCTTGCTGGTGACAACGTAAAGGTCTGACTGTGAGTGGGTGACATTGTAAGTGAAGGCTGCTGCAGGCAGGCTTGGAAACAGGGTCACCACACTGATGATGTGGCGGAGCATCTGACACAGACACGTTGCCTGTGTTTATCCTTCGTCCCTGTAGTAAGAGAGGGACTCCAGAATGTTCTCAGGTCTCTTCATTCTACTGAATGGAGAGAAAGAACCTCCCTTTTGTTCTTTCTGTGTGGCTGCCATTGGGGAAGAGGGGAAGAAAAGGACCATCTTATTTTCAGTGTCCCTGAGTCATGGAATGATTGCAAGAGCACATCACACTTCAGGAGAGCTATGCACTCAGGTGGCAGCACCTTCTGCCACAGGACAAAACTTTCTTGAAGAAGGAAGAAACCAGAGCCCAGAAGCACTGCATTTTCCTCTCTGCAGTCACTTTGACAAAAGGAAAACTCCTTTCTATGAAAATACAGGGTTGAGTAGCTCTGCAAGTTCCTACGTGTCTGGTCTGAATTACAATTGGGCCTGGGTCACCTGATGGCAGATCTCCCAGCCTTTGTCAGTCATTGAGTCCCCCCGGCTGGGTTTGCAGGTCTCTAATCCTCATTGCCTCTGCCTGTAGAGATTGATCTGAGGCTCTGCAGTATTTATCTTCTAAATTATTTGTGTTTGTTTGCTTAACAATCAAGCCACAATTTAGAGATGCTGCTTCCTGAAGCTTTACAGACTAATATAATTTCACAGCTCCAATTACAAATGAGAAAAATTATTTCATCTCAGAACAGAGGAGCCAGACGTTTCTGAGAAATCATAGTTAACAAGAAGACAAAAGTACTTTCTGAAAAACAGGCTGCATTACTAATGGCTTCCTCAGCTAAAATCTTGCTGACTCTCAGCACCGAGAGCCTGTGTCTCGTGGGAATGCTGGTCTTGATCATCTGTAAAGCAAATGACTTTCAGATGGATAAACCATTGCTTCTGCAGGGGCCTGTTAGCAGCTCCCACAACCACAGTGGTTTGTGAACAGTGTAAACGCGTCCAGTCTCTCTCCACTGGGCACATGTATCCTTCCTCCTTCCCATTCCTCTGAACCTGTATTTTATGCAATCATAGAATTTTTTGATGGGGCTTACCCATCATTCAGTTCAAACCTCCATCTGCCACTTTGAATACCTCCTTGTCATCCCTATCCACAGGCAGCTAGTTACTGCTTAAATACTTCTAGGGGTGGAGAACTCACAATCAGGCCTTTCCATGAGAATTGACTAATTTGGCTCAATTTTAAGTAGAATTTAAAGTCCTAGTGATTTCCCAAGAAGGTCTTTATTAATATCTGAAGTCTCCCAACTTCCTTTTCTCTTGGATTCCTATCCTTATAATGAAATCTAACTGAAGCATCTCAACTGGAATCCAACAGAATGAACTTTTAAGGAAAAGCCTGACCTCAGTTATTCCACAGCTCTGTTTTAATGGCAAGTCCTAGCCACTGGCCACTCCCAAGTGATAAAGGCACTAGGTCTTCTCTGGTCTGTAAGTCTGCTTCTTATCTCTGTTGGCTCTGTCGCTGTGATGGACACGGAAACCCTGGTCATCCCTTCCCATCCCAAAGTAGTGACTGGCATTTAGGGAGCCTTCAAACAGTGTAGACAGACTGACTGACTGACCGAATGATTTAATTAACTTCCTGAGTCGATTAACCCTTTATCTACCTTTGCATAGCTCTTTCCTGTAGGTCCTACTGGTCCCATTTTAAGGATGGAACTTTAAATGATTTTTCATCTTGAGTCACAAAAGACTTTAAAATGTTATCTCCTTCTACTTTAAACTCAAAACAATTAGCTGCTCTTGATCTGATTTTTACCCTCTTCCCTTCAAGGTCTTATCAAAACTTTAGCTTCAACACAGGAGAAGAATGTTGTATTAGAAGCCAGGAACCTAGAGGGGTGGAACCCAGCACTTTGACTTCATTGTCTTCCCCTGGACTACTGCAGGGACCCAGTCACTGGTCTCTGACCTGTGGTCTCTCCCTCCTCCAGCTACCCTGGACACTGCAATGACATGAGTCTCCTTAAAATACACCTTTTGCTGCCTGCCTTTGGCCCAGACAACTGTGAAAGAACAAGACTTAAAATTTTTTTCACTTGCAAACTTAACTTTTCAAAGAGGATGATTTTACAGTCTTTACCTAACTTAATAAGAGAATACCCAGTTCTTATTTTCTGGTTGGGATTAATTATGACAACATCAGTGAAGGCAGAATTAGAAAGTTAAGTTTCATGAAGTTGGTGAGGTCATTCATCTCCCAATGACAAACTACAACTTCAGATGAATTCACTTAGTTTTTCTACAACAAGCATTCTAACACATGTAATTTCCTCTGACATTTCAAAGTTGACATCCTTTAGAAGATAACTTTTAAAACACACTCCAGAATGCACATTGCAAGGAAATTTCTTTACCCTTTTCAAATAATAGAGCTGGACAAAAATTCAACTTTATGGTGACAAGATATAAAGAATATTTACATACCAATTACCATAACATTTAACTCCAACAAAGGATAATGGCTAACTCAGTATCTTGTACTCAAAAGTCCTTAGGCCAACAATTTCTTGAGTCCAAATTAAGTACCTTTGAACCTGTGGCCTATGATTTCATCTATAATTTTAAGCAAAGCTGAATCAGTTGTTTGGTTTTATTTTTTTTTTTTATCATTATTTTTTGCCTATAGTTTTCTGTTTCCATAGAACTATAACCTAATAGCTCCCATTACATTTAAGAACTTTCATCTTCAGTGCTATCTCCCACTGTTCTGCTTCCAAAAGACTACTCTATCTATCCAGATCTCCATACCCTAAATCACTCTCTGTTCTCTAAATCCACACTCTTCCTATAGCAATATTATCTACTTATGAAGGACCATCTCAAATGACACCTCTTTCATTCATACAGCCAAGATTCATTGAATTGTTACTGTGATCCAGGCATTGTGTTGGGCACTTGAAATTTTTAGTGCTGCTCTCATGGAGCTTACACTTTGGTTGGTTGGATGAATGGACATTCAGTAATTACACTAATTAGAACTGAATTACAAACTGAGATCGGCGCCATGAAAGGGACACGATTCTGTCAGGGCCTGTGAAGTCTTCCAGGAACCTTCCAACCCAAGATCATTTCTCCCTCCGGAAGCCCTCAAAGCATTTTATTACTCTAGCAGTTGGAATTCTTTGGTTGTGAGCAACAGAAACCTACTCTGGTGAAGTTAAGTAAAAACAAACGTATTTGGATGATAAGGAGTAGTTCCTAGAATCGGAGGAAAAGCTGGGGAACCAGGCATTGAAGAGAGACCCAGAATAGCCCTGCGAGAGGAAGCAGCAGGCAGCCACGGGCAGTGTCCTCCAGGCGGCTCTGCACAGGCAGCCAAGCTTGTCATCTCGTGGTTAAAAGCACGGACTCTGTGGTCAGACTGATCCCACCACTTCAGGGCTGTGTACACCTGCGCAAGTCGCTCTGCTTCCTCATCAGGGAAATGGGGAGATAACAGTACCTACTTCCTAGAGGCGTTGTGAAGATACTGATGTAATTCATGCAAGACACTTAAAACAGAGCACGTTGTAAATACCCAGTATGTTAGCAATGGCAACAATTATTGTTATTAAAGTTTCCTCAAGATCAAATTTCAAGGGTCATCCTAATTAGGGTCAGGTGTCCAGCCCTGTCCAAAGGAGGGCAGAGAGCCTTATTATACAGTATCCCCAGAATTATATCTCAGCAGG
The DNA here is from genome assembly GCA_004026885.1 of Lyroderma lyra. Lineage (NCBI taxonomy): Eukaryota > Metazoa > Chordata > Mammalia > Chiroptera > Megadermatidae > Lyroderma > Lyroderma lyra. The sequence continues at coordinate 25,944 of PVJL010003177.1, forward strand.
TTGGCTCCCCAGAGTGAAACCGGTCACAACAAGGTATAGATGTTGGGCTGACAGAACAAGAGATGTGCTCTACTTCATTCCACCTTTATTTTATTCTATTTTCTGCCATTATTCTTTTTTGTCCTTGTTGTTGCTAATTACCTCTGTCAGATTTGAAGTATCTAAAGGGTGAGAATCATGTCTTATCTCTGTACTTCCAGAAATACAGTGTGTCTCACATCAAAGATGTTTAATATCTATTTGTCGTATTGAATTACAATGGAATCCTGGTGCATATGACTCACATCTCTCAGCTCAAGAAGCATCTGGGTGGAGATGACTCGAAAATTTTTTGGATTTTTTTTTTTTTTGGTACCTCAAGTTTTGCCATTTTCAAGAGAAATATACAAACCAAGCTGCGTAGGATTTCAGAACTTTCCAGAAGTATTCTGAGATAGCAATGTCAAGAGAGATAACCCTCTCTGCAAGACTTGTTTAACATGAAGCCATTGTGCACAAGGACTCAAGTGGAAGGTTGTTTATTTTTGTACTGTTTGTCCCAGTGAAAAGTGTCCATCAATAGAGGTATGACTAAGTAAACAATTATATCCATAACAGAAAATACTGTAAAACAGGTAGAAATAATTGTCAATCCTTATGTATAATAACATAGAAAGTACTCTAAGAAATATTGGTAAGTGTAAAAAATCAAGGTATAGAACAATACATACAGCATAGTTTCTTTTTATAAAAAAATGCCACTATGTTTTATACTGGTGCATACATACATACATAAAACATAAAAAGATCTTGAAGGTTTATCATCACAGTATGACATGACTTACTTAAATGAAAGGCCAAATCAAAATGATTCTACATTTCTTATATTGGTACATTTTTATCTTTATGTACATTTTATATGTATTTACACATGCATAGACTAAATTAACGGGTTTGCCTCTGGGAAGCAGGGGTTGGGGGAGGGACCAGAATTGTGAATGATGCTCTATGAAAATCTTAACTGAATTTAGTATTTAGAGTTTTACAAGAAGACTATATTCATGAATTACTTATTTAATGAAAAGTTATCTGAAAATAAGAAAGAAAGAAAGAAACTAGTAAATGAGGAAGCTCAAATGCCTCTGAACTCCCTTAACTCCAGAATGCCGGGACATTCTGCTTCCTGTCATCACCAAGGAGCTGAAGGAGCTGCTGGAGCAGAAGGATGAGATGCAGCACCAGGTCCAGGAGAGGAAGTACTGCGTGGAGTTGCTCAACAGCATTTTGGAGGTGCTCAGCTGTCAGGACGCGGTGAGTCCTCACGATGATGTAGCTGCTCTGGATGCCGGCTGGGGCTGAGTTGATGAAGCTCTAAAATATTGATGCTGATGGATAGTAGTTGAAGTCTAAAGATAAAAGTCAATGGCTTGCTCAGTGGGCCTACTTTTCCAGTGACTAACCCGCATGGCTGTGAAGGATGACTTGGGGCCTGGAGTTAAGTGTGTAACATTTTGCCGGCGTATTTCTTGTTAGACAGCCCTTCCCGTGGCGTATAAGCTGATTGCAGACTTTTTAGGTGACGCGTCCATTACTAAAGCCTGGTTTGTGGAGACAGGCGGTGAAGTTTGCTAGCCTTACATACCCCACCCCCACCCCAAAGAAAAGAAATGCTCTTACCTGCTTGCTTAGCTGATTTACTTTGGTTTTATTTCTCCAGTTATCTCCTGTGGTGGTGAAAATGGTTTAGGCTCATGCTGGATGAGCAGGTGGCTCAGGCCTAGATGCTAGAGATCGGGTGGGGCATGGGTGCTGGTCGGGAGATGCTTGTTTGGTGACATCATTCGGGGATTATTCAGTGATGGGACTATGAGGAAAGTTTCAGGGGAGTAGCTGGAGGGCTTCCAAAGGGCAGAATCTGCAGAAGACAGGGAGATGGAGTGGTGATGATGGGAAAGATTGAGAGGCAGACACTATGCGCAGGCCTAGAATTCTTAAGACTTGGGAGAGGGCTGTATGGGTCCTAGATCTGACTCCGGTCCCTTTGGCCATCTCACCTTGTCCTTGAGTAGGTAAGGCTCATCAGGTATCGGCCCCTAGCTGGGGTGGTTTCGGAGGAGTGGGTAATTCTTTTCTAAGTGTCTGTGTGCCTCTCTCCCCCACCCCTGGAAATCCTCAGAGAAGTGCTTTCTGGATGAACTGTATCTGTGATTGATTTTGTTGGAAAACTGCAGAACAATATTCCTGCTCGTATCTCACCGTCAACCATTATCAATCTCTCTTCTGTTCCATCCATTCTTACTGTCCTAATTTAGCTGCTTCTTATCTCATGACTAGGTAACTGCAGTAGCTTTCTTGCTTCATTCACTCATCCATTTATTCATTTTCACACATGATGCACCAAGTGTGTGCCAGGCACTGGGGACACAAACGTGTGGTCTCTTAAGAAAATCTTCACAGACCTATAAATAAACAATCACAGCATAATACAACGACCAAGATCTAGATGCATCCTAGGAGTAATGGAGCTACAAAGCCCTTGTGCATGTGAGCAGTTTTATCAAGGAAGCCTTCACGGAGAAAGGGAAGCTTCAGCAGGGTGTTCAAGGGTGAGGCAGTAATGACCCCAGCTGCTGCATTATTTGCTCTTTTCTAGGCACTGTGCTGCATGCAACTCGTGCCCTCTTTCTGCTTGCCCTAATCAGTGCTGAGGATTATTATGCCCATTTTACAGGTGAAAAACCTGAAATCCATGAACTTAACTAAGTTCAAGGCCAGACAGCAAATAAATTGCATGGTCAAAATTCAAACCCAGGTTGGTCAGACTCCAAAGTCTGCATAATCATAGGTACTGGGGATATAAAATCCTGGTCTTTTCCTCCTTGTTTTCTTTCTACCCTTACCCTTTCGCTTGGGGATAGGGCGTATAATACCCCAAAGCTTGGCTACTCAAGATTCACTCTGTGATGCTGTTATATTGATGGTGCTTGCATACACTCATTCACGAGCTAGATATTGAACTGGTTCGTCTCTGCTATTTGATCTTTAAAAGAATTTTTTAAGGGAAAGTTTGATCTTACTCTCCCTTGCAGTGTACGGACACGAGGGTTGGCCTATCATTTCTCTAGGAACATCCTGAAGAACGTTGCCTCCTTCTGTAACAAAGAAGTTACAGTGTTCCTGACATTTCAGTCACTCTCAGATCCCTTTTCATGGAGAAAACACCCTGCATCCTTGGAACTATGCCAGTGGACCCCAGTTTGAGGAACACATCGGTAGTGGGCTCACTGGCAGTTTCCTGATTTGCATGGAAGGGTGGTCCCAGCTCCTGGCTCATTTGTTCAGCAAGAGCGCCGAGGCTCTGCCCATCCCATGGGAGTGGCCCCCAGGAGTTCTGTCCTGACAGGTCACCATCGGTCAGCACGCTGGGAAACACTGTGGGCGGCGTGGGCTTCAATGCCAAGAAGTTGAGTGGGGGGCTCTGTGCTCCCCTTAGGGGCCCGTGGCATCTGGCCTTGAGGCGTGTGGGAGGTGTGGCAGCACTCTGCTGCCTGTGAGTGCAACTGCTTTCATAATGACTTCTGACAGTGGGGACTAGCCCACCCCTTTCCGGGAGCGAACAACTGTCTTTGTGAGATGAGTTATTAAATACTATCATTACCATGGGGTTTGGTACGGGCTTCTGATGCTGTTGGAGCTTCACATCTAATCTCTGCAGCTCATGAAGATGGAAATCTCTCCTCTTCTCAAAAGCTTTTTCTTTGACGAAGGAGATTCATTCAGTAGCCATTATTACTCGGAGCTAAACTGAAAACCAGAAGTTCCAAATGTCTAATCTAAGTCTCTTTTGCTCTAGTATATAGTGGCTCTCGACTCTGGCTGCACATTTATTACACACCAGCCAGGGAGCTTTGTGAAAGCAGCTGCGCCTAAGCTCCAATCCTAGCTATTCTGATTTAATTGGTCTGGGGTTCGCGGGGGCATCGCACTGACATGTTTACCTGGTGATGGTAACCAGCAGCCAGGATGGGGGACCACAGCTCTAGCGCAGAAGATCTTAAATTTGAGCATGAATCTGAGTGCCTTGGAGGAGCTGTTAAAACAGGTTTCTGATCATTAAAATTGAAGGATGGGGCCTGCTCATTTATTTTTCTAACAAGTTCCCTACCGACATGGAAGCTGCTGGTCCAGGGACCACACTTTAAGAACCAGTCCTCTAATGTGACCTAATTTCTTTTCATCTTCAGTATTTCCTGGAAATAGAACAGCTGGGCTCATCCTCAGTCCTTTACCTTCTTAATTGAAGAACCCTTTCCAGTCTATAAAACCTAGCATCTTCCAATATGGCATTTAATAAACCGTAAAATGGCAAAATCTTCAAACCCATTCATTTGTACTTACAAATTCACTTTCATAGGGCAGTGGGGACATGGCCTGTGCAAAGATCCGACTTTGAAAATCCAGACCATTAGCTGTTTGGTTTCTATAGGCACCAGCTTCTTAAAATCGGAAATTTGGAAGAAAAATTTAAAAAGGCTCCCAGGGTGAATGACCTGGCTCCTGCTCCTGGTTGTTAGGGTCCTCTCCACTGATAACAGCAGAGCCCCTCTGTTTTTTCTTTTTCTTTTTTTTTACTGGCTCTTTGTTGGCACCACAGAACTGTCCGTCTGCCCACTCCAGGCATAGACTGTATCTACCTGCCCGAACGATTGCCCAGGGGCAGAACCAGGGTGGAAATCTAGCAATTAGAGTGGAGGATGCCAGGATTCCTTTCATGGGGCATTCTGTGTTTGAGGGTGTGGAAAAGAATGCTTGTCTTCAATAGATGGTCATTGTTTGGGTAATTACAGCCCAGGAGAGCAGCCCTGGCATGCGGAAGCTATGTTTTCCTGTTATTACCTTATTCATTGCAACCCTGGGTGGCATATGACTCAGGGAGAGATGCCCACCTTAGCCTGAGTATTGACATTTTTTTAAGGATAGTGTTAAATTTCCTCACCCAGCTAGCTGGGGTTGCACTTAGCATATGAAAGGGACAGGATCAGGTGAAGGATGAAAGGCTTGACTTCTGTCTCTATATTAACTAACTCCTTTTCTCCCCATCACCTACCAGGTTTAGTTGTCAACTTAGGTTACTTTGAAAGGCAGTTTCTCAGTTCTCTGCCTGGACAGCTGGCTGAGCAACTCAAAAATATTAATTTTGCACTGGTCCCGGGAGGAGTTGGTTTTCTTTTTTATGTTTCATTCCTCTGATGGAAAGGAGGCATCATTTTGTATCTTTCTTGGCAATTACAAAGTGGGTAAAGGGGACTCCTGCTTCTGAAGAAGAGAGCACGGTGGTTCTGTCTGCATCACGGAGGTAGAGAATGCACCGAGTCGGCTTTGCAAATATGAACTCCCTGACTCCATTGGCTAAACCTGGGGGTTGTACCACAGCACTCTATTAGTCGTGCCTGGTTTGGGGGTTCTGCTATTTGGACTCAACAGCTCAGACACTGGTAGGGAGGGCTTTCGCTCCTGCCTGTTCTCTTGCTTGGAATGTCCTTCCCAGTCCCCTTCTTTCTGTGAAAGGAAGATCCTAAACTCCTGTTAGATTCAGCTCAGATAATACTTCCTTCCTGAAGTCTTCTCCATTCCATGTCCTCTTGTTGTCACCACCCCCTAGGTCCCTCCAGGCAGGTTTGAGGACTTCCTTCTCTGTGTTTTCACAGCTATGTGTTTAGACTGAGACTGATTGCTATGTTACACGTTCCTGTGTGTGTCCCTTGTCAGGCTTTGGGCACAGGAGCTCAGAGAGCATGCCTGACCCCCAGCTTCGCAGGCGTACACTTTCAGCCTGGCCTCTGGCCAATTCCACTGTGCACCCTCCAGCTCCATTGGAATTCTTTCAGCCCCTCAGACGTGCCACACTCACTCCTGGGCTGTTGGCACTGGCAGCGCGTCACCTCCACGTTCGCCTGGCTAAGCTCTACCTCACGGTCAGAAGCCAGATGAAGTGTCACTCTGTGTTCCTAGGAGCAGCCTTTTGCCTGCTCTTTGTAGCACCTGTGTTGTCACCCTCTGCGGACTTAGCCGCCTGTGGAACTAAGGGTGTCCTGACAAGAGAAATCACCCACACCTACCCTGCAGCTCAGCCCTCCCCATGCCCCCCGCTTCCCCCACCCACAATGCCTGGCACACAAGGCTGTCTGTTGGAGGAATGAACAAATGAATAAACAACTTGCCCAAATCAATGGCAGAGCGACTTCTCCCTTGGGTCTCTGCTGGGAGTGCTAGCAGGGTGTGTGCCTTCCTCGCCAGGTGCAGTGATTGAATTAATCACACTTGGTCTGTGACACATTATTCTCAGTGATCTGTGCAAGGCCCTTCCTCCCTCATTCTGTGTGTGTGTGTGTGTGTGTGTGTGTGTGTGTCTTTCTTTCATCCCTATTTCCCACTCCCATCCCCCTACCTCCCCCACCTGCTATGGGCCATCTGTCAGTGTGTTGCATCTGCATGTGTGATGTTGGGTACATGTATTTTTTAACACACACACTCACACTCACGGGCATGCCTCTCTCTTAAAGAAGGCCAGACATTTGCAGCAGAGAAAGCATTGGCGTCCTCAGCCCTGGTAGCGTTCCAATGATTAGGGGGGACTGTGGCATGCAGAGGGTGTCGTCTGTCTAGAGGGTGTTCTTGGTTCAGCGCTGCCCTTAACCGGCCACATGTGAAAAAAGCAGACCCCGCACGTCTGTGCTTGGGGGTCTTCTTCTGCAGTGCATCCCCGTGGCCACCTGAGTTCCCAGAATCCCCAGCGCCTGCCTGATGCAAGCTTGGAGGGAGGCTGATGCCCCTCTTTGCGTTACCATTTCATTCCCACGAGTCAGTGGCACCGTGCAAAAGCAGCAGGCTTGCCTCTGACCTGCCTGCCCCCTCGTGCTTCACACAGAAGGCCGGGAGACAAGGCTTGCTGGAATGCTGTGTCTGTGGTGCGTTCCACACGGACGTGAAGGTGAAATGGATCAGAAATCTCTGCCTGCTGCTGCATCCAAGGCCATTTTCCTCCTCGCCCTTGTCCTTCCTCTGCTGGTGTGGCGTTAACTGTGCCCTTCCTAAGCCAATGGGGTGACATTACGAGGTCACTCACGGGGACAGCCGGTACACTTTCCCAGCACCTCTTAGCCTGCAGTCCTTGCTCACACGTCACAGTTGTTTGTTTCCGGCCACCACCCGGCCAGGTAGGTTTCATTAGCCCCGTTTCATGAGGGAGGAAGCCGAGCCTCAGAGAGACGCGAGGTGACACTCCTGACAAGGTCAGAGAGTTAGTAAGAGGCAGGGCCCACCTCGCTCCGGGGCGTGTGACCTCTCTCACACCATGTGCCTTCCACCCCTACGCCTTCCCCTGCACCCTCTCCAGCATCATCTCCCTGGTGGAGGGGTGAGCCCAGGCTTGGGGTCTCCATCCCACACAGAGCGTGCCTGTCACGGGCGCAGACTGATGCTGGCCTGGGGTACGTCCCAGCTCTGCGCCATCTTAGCTGGGGAAGGTTGGGAAGTCACGTAATCTCTCTGTAAAGTGGGGATGCTGTCTCCCCAGGTGTACCAGGACCACGTGAACAAGAACGTGTGAAAACACACCTACCTGGCGCGTCATCCACACTCAGTACCTGTGGCCCCCTCGCTGGTCCCCTTCCCTCCTGTGCTCCTTTCACGGTTCCAGGCTGCTTCCAAAACACCCCTGGGGTTCTCTTAAGGACAGTAAAGGGCCAAGTGGCCTCCTGGGGGACATGCAACATGTGCTGAGCCTGGGAAGAACGCTGTCCTCGTGACTACTGCAGGCAGGCCTCACTTCGGCCCTGGTGACACCAGAGCTTTGGAGCTGTCACAGGCTGCCCTGGAGGCTTGCTCAGAAACACAGATGCTGCTGCTGGAGCAAAGCTGTCCCCTGAAGGGCATAGGACCCCATAAGTGTTCCGGAAGGGACTGGGGACAAGTGTCACTTTGCCTTTAAAGGGGCTCCTCTGGGGGCTCATGATAACCCCAATAGGGGGTAGTGTGCGGGAGCCGGGTCACACTAGCTCCTGAGAACCAAGTGTTAAATTTCAGGGATTTCCTGAGTTATTTGTTAAAAGTTGTGTCTTGAAATCCGAGATAACAAAAAGATATTCAAAATGTATCACTTCCTAATTATCTTTCCACACCGTCCCTGTCTGCGTGCTTGGTGTCATTTATATCTGGTGGCAGGTGGACACGCCCCCGCTTACCTGGGGGGTCTTGCCAAAAGGGCATGACCTGAACCTCCTAATGAGAAAGCATTCCGCAAATCCCATGTGAGGGACCTGCTACAAAATCACAGTCACTCTTCAAAGGTTAAGGTCAGAAGAAGGATGCATAGGCGCTGAGGCACTGTCACATATTGGAGGGGACTTAGGAATCATGACAGGTAAATTCAGGGTAATTTCACCCTCTTACCTGCCCCAGCCTATCAGAAGGTGAATGTAACCTTCCAAGTGAGCAATTAGGTCGTTCCTTGATTAAACCTCTGGCAGGCATTAACCCGGCACCAGGCACTGGGGACAGGGACTGTGGAAGGGCACAGGGCTGCTCCCGGCGAGGGCCTGGAGGGCTACAGCATCTCCCTGGGCTGTCTGACAGCCCTGTCGGGCCGTAGTTCCTCGGCCAGCATGTGGGACCTTGACTGTCACTCATCTTGGCTTGGCAGGCTTGGAAAGTGGGTGAATTTGGCATCATTTCCTTGATGGTCTTTGGGTTGTTTATCCTCAGGGGATCTACCTGGAACGCTGGAAGACAGCTTTTGTTAGTGATTGCCTGCAACTCCTCCCCGATAAAGTTAGTAATCCAACACATTCCGTTCCATTAGCACCACCTGGAAGTCCTTGCTGAGGTATTCTTGGGCATTTCGTGATCTGCCGTGGCTAACATTCAAAGCAGTTTGCCTGCGGCCTGGCTCCGGATGGCCTGTCCGTGCCTCCTGCACCCTCTGTTTCACGCCCCCCTCAGCTGCCTCCCAGGGCCAGGACTTGAGTGAGGCAAGTGCCTGGGGGTGGGGGCCCCCCAAATAGTATTTCAATGCAATGGTTTTTTTTTTTTTTTCAAAACCAGTATTTTGATATTCTGTTCATCTGGATTATTTTTGCATTAATTTTTATTTTTGAAAATATAGCATTACGTTTGATTTGTCTCAGTAACTGATACCCCTTAAATTTAGCCCCTGGGGCAAGTGCCACTCTCGCCTTACTCCTGGCTCTGTGTGGTGACTTTGGTCTGCACCAGCCACCTGCAGTGACAGAACCCGGCTCTGACCCACGAATGAGTCCGTGTGGCCGCTTACAGGAGTGGAGGGGGTTTCTCTCCTTTCACCCTGCAGTTTTGTGGAGAGTGCTGGGAGAGAGCCTGTCTGCAGAGGATCCTGGCGCAAAGGCACACGTCGAAAGAACAGCCATTCACCCTGTACCTTCATCGGACCAGCCACTTGCTTTCCGAAAAGCCTTTCCCACATAATGTCTGAAGTAAATCTCCCCCTTCACAGCGGGGACGCATGAGTTAAGAGCTTGCTCAGCAGCAGAAAGAGAGCTATGTTTGGTCCAGGTTATGGTTACTGAGGGAACGATAACTTTGATTTGCTCAACTGGTATAAATGTAAATCCGTAAGTGAAATGTGTTACGTGAGAAAGGAAGTGCTTTTGTTTTCAAAGATGCTTTTAATCCACAGCTCTGTTTACAGTGCTCCAGGTGTCACGTCTCATTTGCAGGCAGCACCAGGAACTGCACCAGAGAAGTTTCCAGAGAACCATCCAAGAGTTCTAGAATGTGCATTTTTTTTCAGGGAGATTTTAGATAACGTTAGTCTTACAGGTAAACACAGTCGACTTAGAAGCCCAGAGTAGAAAATGAGATGTTTAATGTCAGCAGTTTCTCCAACCGATGCAACCTGCTGAAGTTATCTCTGACTCTCCGTTTAATGATGTTTCTTCTCCCTGGAATTCCAACTCAGCTTAGCTTTCTCCCAACCACCCTCCCTGCTGTTCTCAGTTGGTGTCCTGTGTTCTGGGGAGACCAAGTCTCACTCCCCCATGGAGGCTCCAAGCCTCTCCTCTTTTCTTTGTCATTCACCTGTTTCCCCCACCTGGAAGGCCTGCTTTTCTGCCTCCTGCCCATCCTGAGGACGTCCAGTTGCTGGTTCACAGCAGGAATCTAGCCCATAGGTCTGCCGGGTTTGACTAGCCAAATCATTCCATAAAAGCCGCGGCCCCCCACTTCCCGTGGTTTTCTAGACGCCGGAGCCACACACTTGTGTTAGCTGCCTCCCCTGGTGCGCAGCGTGGGGACTGGGGCTCCCGAGAGCTGAGACTTCCCGCCGGACCCTCCCCGGGTTCCCGGACGTTTTTGCCCCAGCTCAGGCGCTTTCTGTGCTGCATTCTGACAGCTCGTGGCTAGATCCTAGAATTTAGCACTTATTTCTGTGCAGTGTTACAGATGTTCTTGTCATATTAGGCCTGTCTGGCCTGAGTTGAAACAGGACCAGCACTTTTTTTGCTGTTACTTCTCCTTTCCACTCAGGCAAGGTCTGCCCATCTCACACAACATTGACGATCCGGGCACTGGGGATGCAAACGTCACTAAGACATGCTCTTTCATTCAAAACGACCTCTGAGACCTACTTCCCAGTGTTCCCCAACTCTGGCCTTTGGTCCCAGGGGTCTCTTCGTTTTTCAGAGCACCCCTTGTCCTATGCCTTTCTCCATGCTCAACACTCCTCCCACTGCCACCGTGAACCCTCCCTGACTGTCTGTGCCATAGCTGTCCTTGGCAGCCTGGGTCAGTTCCCCTTACCTCTGACCTGCCCAGCCCCCCCCCCCCAGACAAGTGTACATCCCAGCCTGTCATTTACTGGGAGGGCTCCCGTGGGTGTCACCAAGCAGCGGGCTACTCCAGTCTTCTATTTCCCCTGCACGGCTGCAGTGCCTGGGCGAAGTGCCAAGTTCTGAGCAGATACTCGATAATTAATCTGTGGGGTTTGATTGATCCTCTCATCTTCAATTACTCTACTTTCTAGAATACATGCTGATACTAATTTTATTTTTCATACTCAGCAGAACCTAACAAGAAAGGTAAATCTGCTGTTGGATTAAAACATCACATAAAAAGCAGGTACCAACTTTGAGTATTGTTGTGCTCCCAAAGTTGCTTATACATCAGTTTAGGATTCAGCATGCATTTTCCCACAGGAATAATGCAGAAAAAAAAATGGTGGTCAAATTCCCAGGCCACCCTGTGTGAGCATGTTAACCTATAGTGTACTTGTCCTCATTGCATGAATTGTTTAGGAACATTGTGTGTACCTCACATTACCTGACACTCATCATACTTTGCTCACCTTTAAACTATCTGTTTTCTCATCCATATAGTAATTCTCACGAATGCAAGGACTGAATCCATCTTGTTTACTGCCACATCCTAACACAGCACCTGGTACAAATTGGGCAGTCAGAAAGTCTCTGTTGATTTTCATTGAGTTAAATTCTAGTTGAGAGATTATGAACATTGGAGACACACAGGCATGGGTTCAAATCCCACCTTCACCACGTAGAAGCTGTGGGATCTTAGGGAGATCATGTGGCCCCTCTGAGCCTTACCTCTCCATTAGCCATGACTATCATGTGGGCACTTAATATATGCTTACTTTTCCTTCCCTCTTGCCCCAGTGTAATCCTATAGAAGTGTCTGATTAATTAATAGTGTCTGCTTTTCATGCTGTGTTTGCTGAGGTGGTGGTGACGGAGAAGGGGACATTCGGTATGAGAGCCTTCTAGCAGCTTCGGAGAATATGCAAGTTCTATTTCTAGCTCTAGTTCTGACAGTCTGTATGATCTGAGGCAGGTCACTCAGACGTAGCTATGAAAAACTGATGATGGATTTCAGTCATTTTTAAGCTTTTCCACCTATGTGTTACTAACTTCAGATGAATGACTATAATCTCTCCATATTCTGGGGGTGGAGCTCAAAGTTTGAATTTATTTAAATTCAATCTTGTGCTTTATCTTAATTATTCATGCATACTTTTATATTTCAATTCATGGTAGATCCATGTTTACTATAAGTCAAACACTGTGTAAAGCACCTTATGTACCCACATCAGTGAATTTTTATCATAATCTCAGAAGTAAATTGTTGGCAAACCCATGTTACTGATGAGCAGTTTAAGTAAACAGGTTTAGGTTACACAGCACATTAGTGGCAGAGCCAGAATTCAACCTGCCTAAATCTAAACCTTTCCCTTTCACCTCCTCAAAGGAAAAGTAAAAACAGAGACTTCCTCTTGGCCATCAAGTATGTTAATAAAAATGCTTATGCCATGTTCACTAGCAAAAGCAGAGCACAAATTGTCTGCATGCTGCACAGGGATTTGCATGCATAAGCACTGAAGGCCTTGCAGAAGAACGAGAAGTTAGATAGATTGCAGGATTGGACTTAGGAGTATACTATGTCATTTTCATTCCTGGTGGTGTTTGGGCAATAAATAATGACTGTTTTAAAGAACACTCTGCATAATTTAGGGGTGTAATGTGAGTGGATAAAGAGAGGGTTGATTTTGTTAGACATTGTAATTAATCCTACACATTTTTGGGAGGGATCAGCAATATAAAAATGCAGCAATGCTGGTTACTTTTTTTTTGCCCCCACTCCCTCAGGCTTGACAAGCATCACTATGGCCATGGTAGGTGACAAAGGACAGGTAGGCCTCAGAGAACCTCATGGAGAGGCACTAGGTGAGCAGAGGTTGAAAGCCAACCTCTGTGGAAAGTGAAGAATTTTTTTTTCTGTGAATTGAGCCAGTCTTTAGGGAATAGAAGGGATACTTTCATATCTGGGACAAAGAATGACATAATTCAGGGATGGTCGGAGAGGAATACTCCCAAAAGACTAATTATTTACCTGCTTGAAACCTATTTTGGAAGATGAGTGACAATACCATGTCCTCTTAGTTATACGGTAAAAGCCAAAAGAAGGAAAAGGGGGTGACACACATGAAAAAGAAGGAAAAGTATCAGCAGCATCTCTGCTTTTTGAGAGCAGGTAATTCAGCACGTCTACGTTTTTGCATCAAACTCTGAATTGATAAGATGCAAATTTAGGCAGTTTCCGTCACCCATCTGTCCACCCTTTCATCCGTCCGTTTAACCACCCATCCATCCACGGACACATTCATTTCACGTAGTTATTCACGTGCTCAGTGCTACACGTCGCGGACACTCAAAATGGAAAGATGGGGCCCGGACTTCCGAGAAGCGTCAGCAAACTTCTGAGGGAGCTCACAAAAGACAGACGTCCCTGCGGAAGGGCAGTGGGGGTTTAGAGTGATTGGGTCAGGAAAGGCTTTCCGAAGATGACTCAGCAGGAGACTGGCAGGTGAGGGGCAGGAGAAGGGCATCTCAGACGCAGGTGCAAGCCTGCTCTCGAAGGCAGGCTGCTTGCCCTCTGTGGGAAGGGCCCCGGACAAACAAAACCTCCCCACACCCAAAAGACTGAACCCCCTCAAGAAGCTCCCCATGGTTCAGGATGCGGGATAGTGACCTCTGCTTCACAGAGACATCGGGATTGTGGGGAGACTGTAACCGGAATTGTAGGGAGCAGACAGGGATCCAGGGCTCCGTGTGAGCAGCATGAGACTGAGGCAGGGCAAGGGCAGGGGGTTGGTAGGGGGAATGCGGAAGGGGGAGTTAGGTGCTGTGCATCTGACATGCCCTCTGCTCTGCTAAGTGTGATGCCCATTTCTCCGGGCGAGTCTGACCCCCGCCCTCAGGACAGCTTCCCAGATACCCCCAACTGGGCTTTGTCTCTTTTGTGAGCTTCCTCAGTGCTCCATGATAGCACTGTATGGCCCTGTCCTCTCTGCGTGGCCTTCCCTCATCACCACTGCAACCAGACAGTGGTGACCTCTTAAAAGCAGGGACTGGGCTGCGTCTGTCCCCGAATCCTCAGCACTCGGGACAGGGCGCGGCACACGGTGAGCGCTGCACGCTGGCTGCGTGTCAGAATCTTGTGGAGAACATTTGCAGAGAACGACGCCTGGGCCTTCGGGCCTTCGCCCCGGGCACTGAGTCGGGGCTGGAACCCGGGCATGGATGTATTTCGACGTTTACCGGGTCCCTAGGTTATTCTAAAACTGCAGCATGGTTATAAACCACTGAAGTAGATGCTCAGAGAACGTGTCTGTAGATACTGAATTATAAAGAGTTCTTTCCTGGTCACCTCACTTTCGGAAGGGCAGGCAGGCTGTGGGGAGGGGCAGCCACCCAAGGTTTAGGCGCCTTCTCACGGCTCTAAATGCCCCCCAGACCTAGCAGCACTGCGAGCAGAACACTGCTTCTAGATGCTGTGCACGACCACTGATAAACGTTTAATGTACGTCTAGGCACAAACACGTACAATTGGTTCAAGGTGAACCGGTTATGCTGACCACCCAGGCTGGGGTCTCAGTGCCTGAGGATGTGAAGGGGCTGAGCCTGCAGGGGACAGACTCTCCTGCTGGAGCCAGCCAGGGGAGCATCAGAGTCATGGACTCGAAGAGGGTCACTGAGTAGTTCATGGAGACTGGGACACACGCTGGCCATGTTCTTTTCATTCAGAACCCAGGAACCATAGACCAAATTAGAAATTTTGCAGTAAATCAGAAAAATAAGTTAGTTCTCCCTCTCCAAGCTTTATTCCAGATACTTAGGTTGGTCAGAGAGAGAGAGAGAGCCTTAGGGAAAAGGGGGGCACGCAACTTAAACTTTCCCAAAAGAGTGGGGTGGGGGTGATAGCTAACGTTAGACACGTGGTGGGACTTTAAAGACATGTTGAAATCATCACTAGCATTAGGGAACGGTGAAGGGACTCACACCTGCTCTCTCACCGTCACAGCAGAGACACACGTACTCTGGGGGGCTGGGGGGCAGTCCCCACTTCTGAAGATCACGACACGGCTCGTATTCTAGGAGGCGCAGTGTCATCAGCACGTGCAGAAGGGCCCACACGCTCTACTGCTGCTTCTCTGTAGAGATGAGTTTCGGGGTGCGGGGGGTTAAGTGTAACTGTACCCCATCTGAGCTAAACAGGCAGCACCGATACCCGTAGCTGCTCCCGTAGATCAGGGCGCGCACCTTCAGCCCTCAGATTTATTGCTCTTCTCTGGCCGATTCTCTTGCATTTAAGATTGGCCTGTCCTCCCTGCCCCTTCCTAACCAAGGGAGAGGTGTCTAAGGGTAAGACTGCAAAGCCTCGTGTCAGTGGTGCTTTTTCTGAAGTTGCTGGTGTGCTATATGCCCCAGCAGATGCGTCAGGGAGCGGGGCCCTGCTTCTGGCTGAGACACGGGATCCTGGAAGTTTCACGACACCTGCCTCTGAACTTGGCTTCGTGCTTGCCTGACTTGGAGGGGATTTGTGGGGAGAGTCCATTTAAAAATAGGAAAAATAAAAGGACAGTAGAGCTGGGACATGGGGCAACCCTGCTGAGGAACGGGGAGCATTCACCACCCAGCGAGCTGCCTGAAGTCTGTTCTTTCTCTAGGGAGGGCTTGTGGTGAGGAGGGGTATTTTCGCTGTGGGGAGGAGGGGAGGGGAGTTTCCTTCCTTTCTGCCCTGTCTGTGCATGACCCAGTCCTTTGTGCAGGGTCAGGCTGTGCGGCCCGTACACAGCTGAGCCAGTTTCTGCCCAGAGCTGTTCGGACCACGGCTCCATCCCCTCACCTACGCATCTCCCTCCCTCTCTCGAACAGTTATCTGACAGCTAATATTAGCTTTTCTAATAATTAAGTGAGTAAGCTCTATACCCCTGAATACAAATGTGACAATTACTTATTATGTGTCAGGTCTTGGAGCCGGATGCTGAACCTGAAATAATGACACAGATCTCTTCCCTGTCCTCAAGGAACACACGATGATTCACTATCTGACTGTTCAGCAGAGAGAGGGGACAGGCAGCAGCGGGTGTACTAAGACACTTACCTCAGGGGAGCTTGTAGCCTAATGTTTTCAGGCTCTCATTTTAGGGCTGCCTTTTAACCGGAGGGAATTGGCCTTGAGTCAAAGAATCAACAAACAGTTTGGAGGTGTGTTTGGGAGATGATTTGGGGTCGGGGAGAAACTTGTCTGCTGAAGCCACCCCAGGACTGCAGAGAAGGCGGGTAACAAAGCAGAGGCACAAAGTGAAAGGAAACGGAGGACGGTGGGAGACAGGGAGGCGGTCCTGGAGGGACAGTGGGGCTCCCGGGAGGTCAGGGCATGGGGCGATGGGAGCCGTAGTTTGAATGGCTTTCTGGATGAAGAGCAGCAGAAGCTTTCACCACCAGGCAGTTTCCACCAGCCACCTCTTACATACGCTCGTAGAGGCATGTTTTAGAATCCATCGTCTCCCAAACCAGCAGCATGTATTAAACATTAAGTGATTTGTTTACACGTTTAAAAAAGTAATAATATATTCACACCATTCATAACTTTCTGACGAGTAAACGGGGTGCCTATTGAGAATTTATCTTGTTCTCATTTAAACAAGGAATCTTGACATTGTAATTAGCCTATATGGTGATATCAAAGAGGAGTGACTGTACAGTTTCTGTTAAGGTTTTTTTGTTTGTTTTTCTTTGTTTTGTTTTGAAATATTACAAATAGTCCGCAGATACCTATTGCTACAGTGGAAACTGTAAAGGAGACCATTGCTGCAGGGCCATTTATCTTGCTGGCTACATTTGGATATCACAAACAATACAAAAGTGCTATAAATAGCTGTGAACGCAATGCACAGGCCCTGCGACCAAGGCGTGGATTCACATCAGCTGCATCATCACCTACAGGTCTGTGACTTTGGACAAGTTGCAGAAGCCTCAGCACTTCCTCCTTTGTAGCCTGAGGAGAGCCTGTGTAGCAGATTAATAAGATTATTTTGTGAATTAAATGAGATGGTGCATGTAAAACAGTTATTATAGCATCTGGCATATATATTAACTGCTCAGTAAATATTGAGTGGTAATAATAATTAGAATGGATCTTATTATACTTCTAAAAATGGTGTAACGCTTATCCCCTGAGCGTTCCCAAGATGCACTGAGATAATAAATAGAAAGCGCACGGCCTCTTGCCAAGCCCAGAGCCAGAATTCAGCACGTCACTGTGTTGTTTATCCATCCCTCCTTCCACAATCCCATCACTCCTTCTGTTTTGAAGAACAAAACACAAGGTAGACGCCTCCGAGGTACATCTCCTAAGTGGCTCCCACCAGTCTCCATGCATCAGCATGAAGAATTACAGACCTTGGGAGGTTTAATGTTTTTTTTCTGCTCTAGACTGCAGGTTGGAGGTTCCAGTCTATTTTGATAAAAGCCCCCACAAAGCAACTTGTAGGATCTGAATAAAAGCAGCACTTCCCTCTGAGCATAATTGGATACCGTTGGTGTCGTTGGAAGCCATGGTCTTGTTATGTTTTTCCTGGTTGGTTTAAGTAGGTTTTGTTTTATTTTTTCACCTGCAAATGGAAGTTAAAAGCACCTGATGAACAGAATAAAATACTTCATAGTTGTACCTTTTTAAATAAGTGTGAACCCAGGATGCTGTGTAGCTCCCCACTCCCAGGTTCCATGGCCCCCTCAGCATGGGGCGGGGTGTCCCAGGGAGGGGCAACGCCCTCACCCCTACACACAGGCAGCCCTGCGGCATGGCAGTCCCTGCTGCGTGTCCATGCAGACCCCCGTGAGCACGATTCCTTAGGCATGTCAACCGAGTCACACCTAAGTCAGTCAGCGCATCTGTTTTCTTTATCACACGTGATTATTGTGAAAATTTCCAACAAAACTCAGCAAGTAAAATGATCCCTTTCACCGCACATCTGTCCCTCTTCCCCTGCTCAGGGATAACGTTGTTCATGGTCTGCCATGCATTTTTCCTGTAGTCTCCTTTTACTGAATATATTAAGTATATCTTCCCAGGTCAAGACATACCTGCCTTCTGCTACTCCATTGGATGGGTAAACCATCCTTTATACAATAGGATCCCTGATTTGGGGACATTCATCTTGCCTGCTACTTTTGAATATGATAAGCTCTACAATATGCTATAAACAGCTGTGCACACAAATGTTTGCCTTATTTTTACTTTGGATAAATTTGCAGAAAGATTTATCATCTGGAAAGCATGGCCACTTTCACGTTTTTTCTGTGATCCTAAAAGATGGAGACAGTGGCAGTTACGAGCCTGGACCCTGGAATCAAAGAGGCCTGGTCTGGAACTTGGATCAGTACCTGAACACAGAGTGTGATCACAGCCTGAGCCTCAGTTTTCCCATCTGTAAAGCTGGGTTAATAGAAGTCTTTTCCTCATTTTGTAGGTGCTCACAGGTTTCCTTAATTTAATAGATGGAAAGTATTTAGAAGAGTATTTCACATGTAGTAAAAGCTCAAAAAAATATCAGCTATCAGTGTCAGAACTAGATACAGACTCTCAAAACCATTCCGATGGTTCGGGCACCATTATGCCCAGTACATCGATGAAACTGAGGCTCAGATAAGAGGGGTCAGCCTAAGAAGGACATAGTTAGTGGTTGCTCCGTAATCGCAGTGCAGGAAGGAGCCCTGTGGTTTCATAATACTGAAAAACGTTGCCACGGAGGTTGTGGAGTATCTAAAGCAGCCCCCCCTTTCCTGGCACCCCCACCCCCACCCCCCGTGCACATACTTTGTATCATCGAAACAGCGTGGGATTACCCAGCACTGAGCTGGGGTTCAGGCTTGGCCACCTATGAGTGGTAACTCCTCTGCAAGTCCCTCAACTTCTCTCTGATCCTATTTCACATCTGGGGTTCAGTGTGACTTTTAAAATATTAAGATTATAGATGTTAAGTCTGTATGCATAGTTCGGAGCATACAGCATGACCTCGAGAAGGTTAGGTAACGGCAGTGTCAGCATGGGAGCCCCCACCTGCTTTTCCATTTGTCGTACCCTTCTAACAAGGGCAGAGACACTCCTGACCGCGTGAAGGCATTGTCCGAGTCCTGCCTGGGAAATGGGGTGCTGCCCAGCAAGTCCATAGGGACGAGGAGGTGGGGCACAGCCCCGCCCTCCTCACTGCTTCTCCTGCTCCCCAGCTGCCTCTGTTGCTTGCTTCACACGTGAGCCGTTGTGCAGTGAAGCCAAGTCTTTCAGGATCACCCAGGAGGAAAGAATAGTGTTAAACCTAGAACTCATGAGAACATCACACTGTCTTGAGGGGCCAAAGAAAGAGAAAAGGCTCCTCTGCTTTAGGTGCTACTGTCCTTTGGAAGGTAGGATATTTTCTGTCTAGGTGAGTGTTTGTGTTGCCTTCGAAATAAAAAAATAAGTTGAAAAGACCTCTTATATAGGAGCACAGAGCAGAAAAAATAGTAGCGACCATAGATTGCAGCTGTTTTCATGGTCAGAATATGTATTATTTGTCTTTTGTTAAGGAAAAAAAAAGGCCTTTGGATTTAACCCTGTAGCTGTGACCTAGTATTCTTCATCTTAGTACCGAAAAGGCCCGAAGACAAAGCAAGTGGAGGGGCTGCTGGCCCTGCCCTTGGCATGCACGCAAGCACCCAGGCTGCCTCTGGGCTGGAGTGGAGGCACAGCAAGCCAGGTGTCGCTCGGCAGAACTGGCCTTTCGTTCTAGCTCTGATGACATGACCTGTCACTGGTCACCGACCTTGTGCAAACCCCCTTCTCAACCTCTTGCTGTAAAATTAGGGTTAACACCACACCTCATTTCAGATCTGACATTTGCATCACACACATTCTTGTCAGTTAACATTAGCACGTGTACTTGTAACATTTCTAATTAAAGGAGCCCACTTGGAAACATTTAAACATGAAAATTTAGGGTAGAAGTCCCTGTAAAGATGATAGATTAAACATAGGCACATATTCTGCTGTGTCTTACAAACCTATTGGAAAAAAAGGAAGGCAGTTTTGTAAAAGGAAGGTAGGTATCATATGGAAGAGGACTAAATCATTTAGTCGACCCAAGAAGAATGATTCATAAGCCCACACGGGGAAAGCTGAAGTCTCATCGAATCTAAAGCCAAGATTCCTTTCCCAGTGACAGGAAATGCTAGTAGCAGGGGCCCCCAGGGGTGGGTGGGGATGGGGGGGGGGCTCCGACAAGGAGGATCTGGGCACGTCTGGGTAAGAAGCAGCCTGACTCTGTGCAAGGGGACGTTTATTCTGCAAAGAGGGAAAAACAGGGCACCTGGACGAGGAGGCATCAGGCGCCGTGGGGGACAGCCATACCACACTCTAGACAGGGTTTCAGTCAAAATGCACATCCTGGAAGCTGAAGCCTCTGGCACTTTCCTCCCACTCAGCTCCTGGAGAGCTGGCAGCCGACCCTTCGGACAGGAGATCAGAGCATTCTTGTCTGTGGGACCCACCCGGCCCAAGAGGGAAGACTTGTGAACGTGGATACCAGAGTCTCTCCAGCTAAGTGTCCGACCAGGTCACCCTGCAGGGGAGCTCACGGACCACCGCTCTCCTCACTCGCTCAGACTTAGGAACCAGCCCGCGGGCCACCCGTGCTGACGTGTGAGTGTGCCACCACGGGTTACGGAGAACTGAGGGGAGAACTCTCCCATGAAAGAGAGAAGACAGAGCAAGCAGGCAGAAGAGAAGCACCTTGGAGGAGAAAGAGACCGTGCACAAAGCAAACTTCTAAAAGAGGCAGAGAGAATTTTGGAAAATAGGAGAAGAATCACGAATCAGGAAAACTAGAGTTCTACAAAGAACAGACAGTCAGAGGGCTGAAAGGAATCTGTGATTTATTTCCAGGTTGCTTTTCTTCCTTTTGAAGAATGCAAAGTTGTATAAGAAATGGGAATTTGTCATAGTTTACAACTTGGGCGGCAATGACATTTACGCACCAAAATATTTTAAACACTAAATATCGATCAAACCACAATTACACGGTAACTGTATGGGAAGAGGGAGAAATGGGAGGCCTGCAGGTGTCCAGCGGGGAAGGAAGGAGGAGGAAGGAGAGAAACCCTTGTCTTTTACGAGGCTGAGTTCATAGATAATGCCAAAAAGCGAATGCATTTGTGTGAGGAAAGGCCACACAAACCTATTTTGGGCCACATGGTCATAAATAGTGAAATAAAAACCACATAAGCTAAAAGAAGTAAAGAAGTTCCTCTGGTGAGAGGAACGCGAAGGACTGCTGGGGTTTTTTGTTTGTTTTTCATTTGTTTTTGTATTTTAATACACCTTGGAGAATGTTTCTAAACTTACATATATACACGTGTCACTTCAATAAAAGTAAACAAAACTTAATATCACCGCTATTCCCTAGGTAGCGTCACTTGTGTAAACGTAGACCTCTCAAATGGTTCAGAGTATCATCTCATGTGAGTAGATAGCACATTCCAGCGTTTTACTTATTGAATGGGGGGGAAAGGCTGAAAAGAAAGAGCTGGTTAAAACTCATTTAGGATTCTAGAGTTTTGGAGGAGATGCTTATATAAAATTGTCCTTAGATACGAGACAAGTAAACTGTCTACAGAGCATTAAAACTGTAACCTTTCATAAACCAGCAAATATCACACTTCATCATTTTTGTACCAGGTAACCTCTGACTTTCCAAGGCCATAATATTTCTGCTTTCTAGTCAGTCGTGGATGCTTCATCAAACAAAATGACATTTCCAGAGATGGGGAGAGGGCTCCCTTTCCCCCAGTTGGGCTTATCAGAATTGGTCTATTTTTTAAAAATCCGGCATTTTGCTTTATTTCCAAGTTTTGGATCTTTTCCTTGAACACTTACTATGTATGGACACAGCCCTATGGACGAGGCCTGTCCGGGAAAAGTCCAGCCATAAACGCCTCTGTTTTTCATATGACATGGCTGGATACTTTCCGGACAGCCGTCGTATAACCTTAGAAATAAACACAACACAACAGGGTTATTAAGTTCTAACAAGATGCGTTTGTCTCCTCTCTGCTCTGACCTGAGAACTTCCTTCTGGGAAAAAGGAGTGCTTTTTCCTACAGGGATGTTACAGACATGTTAGCACCAAGGGGAGGTTGTCCTACTTGGTATCCTCAGAGGAGTTGCAAGAAAAATGATAAAAGGGGACACCTGTCACATAATTTGATTCAATGTTTTGAAATGCCACATCTGTGTGTTATTACTTAAAATCATCTCATATAGGCTGTGCTCTGTTATTATTATGGAAATCCTGTGGGAAATCGGTAGTTTTCAGTTGCTTTCTACAAAGGTCTAGGGCTGTAGGGCCTAGGGCGAGCCAAGAAGATAAGAGGTGAGCCCCCAGCACACACCCCACTTTCAGCCCTCATCCTACGTTGTTAGAGTTGGGTTTGCACAGGTGATTTCATTTAAAGAAAGGACTCCAGATTCCTCCCGGTATCCCAGCCTGTAATCATTAAAAGAAAACAAAAAGTCACTACCAGTTGCAGTGTGTTTAGGCTGGGTGGATTAGTTTCTTTGCCAGGGCCATAATGGGAAGACTGACTTTGTCATTTCAATTACAAGCCACCGTTTAGTTTGAGCCCGGAAGACACTTTCCTAGAGATTCCCTCCGCTGGCCTGGCAGCGGAGCAATTAACAGTGGGTGATTTGTGGCTGCATTTTTACTGCTTAGCACTTGAAAGTTTTCCATTTGCATATTCACTATATTCACTATTCTTCGGGTGACATCTCGGTATCATCCAGAGTTTAGATTAAGCGTTGCCTTTTACTGCACTTTCTACTGCGTGCTGGGAATGTGCAAGTTTGGCCAACGCGCTGCCGCAGACCAGGGCGAGCCACCACTTCCTGAGGGCTTGCTATGTGCCCCCCCTTGTTATCGAAGGCTTTACCTGCATTCCCTTAAATATTCCTCAAACCAGCACTTGGAAATTTCTATTGTTTCCCACCTTTGATAAATATAGGAACTGAAATTCAGAGAGGAAAAGTAATTTGTTCAAGGTCACCCAGCTGAAATCAGCAGAATTGAGATTCAAACCCAAGTCTGATCCCAACACCCTCTGCTCCACTGCCTTCTGTATTGGCAGCTTTCAGAGTGAAATGAATCGAATTTGACAGTTTTCCACTTTTGAATACCAAACTTCCTGAACAGTCTAATTACTGGTCTTTGGATGAAGAAGAAATCGTTACTTAAAAGAAGCAGGGGGCAGGCAGGAAGTCAAGAGAAAAGGGGTTCCATTATCTCTTTTGGTAAAGAAAGGAGATGTAATACCAGGGAAGGGAAACCATTACCTAAATTGGCAGTAGGCTTAGGTGGATGAAATGGCAAAGGAATGCAGAGGAGATAAGGGAGTAATGAATACACAGCACGGAAGATTGTCTAAAAGGGAAAGAAAAGATCAGAAGTCACCGAAGGCAGTTAGAAGTGGGCCCAATTGAGGAAGGAGTCACTATCCATCCTGGAAGATAGAAGGAGGCTGACAAGCCCCAAAATAGCAACCAGAGATCTGGGTTCCTGCTCCATTCTGCAGGGGTAAGTTTGGGCAAGGAGCAGGCTCTGGAGCCAGACTGTCGGGCTCGATTTTTTTTTCTTTGACCTTCTAGCTGGGTGACCCTGGACAAGTTACTTAACCTCTCTGGGTTTCAGTTGATCAATGAAGATCATAATATTGCCCATCTCTCTGTGAGATGACATAAAGTGTTTATCAAGATGCCAGGCATTTAGTAAGCACTCACAAAATGTTAGCTATTTTTGTAATTACCATGAGCATCACAGTCACAAAATGCAAAAAATAGGAGAGTGTAAGTCAGTGAAAAGGCTTGAAGAAATAAAAGAGAAAGGGAAGTCAGGGGAGAAGCTCACCCACAGCCAAGAAGTAAAGGGATATGTTCTCTCCACCGCCCCAGAGCATCGGGAGGAAAATGCCAGATATGGGGAATGTCTGGATGGTGGGGGAGCTCACATCTAGCAAGAGACAGAAGTCTGGCTGGGCTTGACGGAGCACGAGACCGCGTTTCTATAAAGTACGCTCCGATGGAAGCCCTGGTGGCAGAGGTTCTGCTGGCGAGCTCCACAGGGCTGGGGAATGGGGGATTAGCCAAAGTGCAGAAAAAGTGGGTCTGGGGCAGAGAAAAAGGAACCTCTGGGCTATTTATCTTTGGAGGCCAGTAGTCATTGAAAGCATGTTGGGAAAGGAGGACATAATAAGCACATCTCTTTTTTTAGTTTTCTTACTATAAATCTATTTTTCTTTCATGGGTTCCATTAAGAGACAAACCACAATTAAGTTGAAAGCAGCAAAGTTTTTAATGAGGTGCTTACGAATGTGTGTATGGTCGTCTGCTTTTTCAGCCACCATGTATTTAACACTTTATGTCAGACTCTGGCTAGGTCCTGGGGACACAGGCTGTCCCCAGACCAGACTCTCTGTCTCCAGAGCTTCATAGTGTATTGTATCGTGGTTCCCAGCCATCAGAATAGGCCACATAAAATTCAGAAACTACCGACGCAAGGCTCTGTCTCAGACCCACAGCATCTCTTGCAGTGGAATTAGGCGAGTGCATTTTCCCAGAACCACACGTGTCACTTTTATGCTCACATCGACCTTGAGAGACTGATGAGGACACTGAGGCTCAGAGAGGTTAAGTGATAAGTGAGGTCACAGTGTGCGTGCAGAGTTGGCACTCAGACCCGGAGCTGCTGCGTGTAAAATCCCAGGGCTTTCCCCGTTGGCCATGATCGCCCTCTCAGGTATGCGTGGAGGAGACTCTCTGCAAGGCTGTGCCGTTTAGAGGGTCTGAGAATACAGGTGAAAATCCACGAGACCCTCGCCTACCACAGCAGATGCTCAAAAGGCATCAGCAAGTCCTCCCCAAGGCTCAGGGACTTGTACTCAAATTGGACAGAACCCTGTAAATGTCACAACCTGGCTCACCATGAACTTCCCCCAGGTAGATCATGACCCTCCTATTGCACAAGCACCCCGTGGCTACAGTCCGCACCACACGACCGCAGCCCGGGGCTCCGAAAATCCTGGCCCCTCTCTCTTCCCCTGCAGCCTAGCAGGGCGAGTGGCCTCCTGCTGTTGCTGACCTCTAGGTGACCTTGTTCAGTATCTCAGCTTCTTCATCGCCTGCAGTGCGAAGCCCCTGCCCTGCATCCCCTCCTCATTCCAGGTTAGAGTCTGACTGTTACACACAGGAAACTGGGGTGCACAGAAGTTGATGACTAACTCAACGCAGCCCAGGAATTCTTAACAGTTAGTATTCAGCAAGTGTCTGATCCAGAGCTGGAGCTCTTAACCACAAGCTTGTATTTAAGGGGGTTAGTGAAATGCCTGGTGCCCAGTGCCAGGTGGTGACAGAGATAGAGGTAGGATGACTATGATGATGATGATGTGCTGGTGCTGGTGCTGGTGCTGGTTGTGGTGGTGCTGGTGGTGGTGCTGGTAGTCTGGTGGTGATGCTGATGCTGGTGGTGATACTCATAGTGATAGTGGTGGTGACACTGGTGGTGGTAATAGTAGTGATGGTAATGATGATAGTGGTGGTGATGGTGCTGCTGGTGGTGATGGTGCTGGTGCTGGTTGTGGTGGTGACACTGGTGCTAGTGCTGGTAGTGGTGCTGCTGTGGTGGTGGTGATGGTGATACTGGTGGTGATACTCACAGTGATAGTGGTGGTGATGGTGGTGGTGGTGCTGGTAGTCTGGTGGTGGTGATGGTGATGAAGGTGGTGATACTCATAGTGATAGTGATGGTGATGGTGGTGGTGATGGTGGTGATGGTGATGATGGTGATGCTGGTGGTGATACTCATAGTGATAGTGGTGGTAATGATGATAGTGGTAGTGATGGTGGTGATGGTGGTGATGGTAATGATGGTGGTGGTGATGGTGGTGGTGATGGTGGTGGTGATGGTGGTGTTGGTAATGATGATGGTGGTGGTGATGGTGGTGATGGTAATGATGATGGTGGTGATGGTAATGATGATGGTGGTGGTGATGGTGGTGATGGTAATGATGATGATGGTGGTGGTGATGATGGTGGTGATGGTAATGATGATGTCAGTAATGGTGGTGGTGGTGGTGATGGTGGTGATGGTAATGATGATGTCAGTGATGGTGGTGGTGGTGACCTTGGTGTACGTCATGTCTGAACACTGTTGTATGTCCTGTGGAAGATGTAAGCAGATACCATGCCTTGTTGTCATACAGATGTCTTTGACTGTGTTACAGGCCTTCACCTACCACCACATCCAAGAAATCATGGTGCAACTTCTTCGCACGGTGAACCGGACAGTCATCACAATGGGGCGAGATCACATTCTGATTGTGAGTAGCTCTCTTTCTCTTGTCAAACATTTCAAACCGTTCAGGGTCAAGGAATGGATTGTCTGGAACACTGATCATGTTGAACACCAAGCGCTGATCACTGCTTTGTTTTGGAGTACAAGGGCCAAATATTTTCCATGAGTTCAGAGAACATGAGACTTTCACTCAAGTTGTTGCAGTTAAACAGAACTTAGGACTTGTCTACCCAGCTGAGTGTGCCTGTGGGGCTGGAGTCACTGGTGAAGACAGAGAGGTGAGAGCAGCTCTGTGTGAGTGGCCCACAGTCAAGCAGTGCTCTCGGTCCTGTGAGCTTGGTCTTCTAAGTGGCTTCATGGAGTGTTAATTTTTACCATGGGTGTCAGTCATCTGCTATGTTCTGGGTTATTCTTCTGCACAAATACCATATTCTGAGTATCAGTAGGTTCCTGCCCCATGGTCTGACTATTGTCTCTCTCCAGACACAGAGCCCATCTCTAGCCCTTAAACCTTTACCGGCCTCTCCCACCCTTGCTCATTCCTTTATGTTTCCTCTCACATTTAACACATGATTCTATTTGCCATTTCCTTGTCTTGGCCTGTTTCTACCTCAGGTCTTGTTTCCTCGGAGTAATCAGATTTTGGCTCAATGTCACCTAATCAGAGATGCTTCCCTGCCCTGTCCATCCTGTCTGCAGTACCCAGTGCTCTCTATCCCCTTTCAATCTCTACACCTTACTTCTTTATATTTCTTTGTACTCACCACCACCTGAAATACATTTATATGTGTGTTTGTCTATATCCCTTTATTTAGTTAGTTACTGTCTGGCTCTCTTGGTGAGAAAATGAACTCCAGATTGTAAGGAATTTTATCTTTGTTCATTTGTATCTCCAGTCCCTATAAACAGTGCCTGGCATATAGTAGGTGCTGGATAAATACTTGTTAAATGAATGAATCAAGTGCATCAGGCCAGGGCCCTAATGTTCAAAGAGAACAAGTGCTACTCAGCTCTGATGATACCATGTGGGATCTGGTCAGATTGTTGCCACAACTCCCAACTCCTTAAGAGAAGCTGAAAATCCACATATTTTGCATGTAATTTTCTGGTAATTAAGTCTTGACAGCTAATTAAAAGGTGGACGCCAATTGCTGACACACTACAGTCCTGCTTTATGGAGACAGGACATTAGGTGCTGAGTGTTCCTTTAATGCAGCTGGACAAGACTTGACCCCTGGAAGCGGTAGAGTGTAACGATCTTCTTTATACCCATTTGGTTCTGTCTACTCGTGTCAGTGCATGTGTATTTTATGGATCTTAATGCACATTTAAAGAAGTGGGGACATCACAGAGAGTGCCAGCAGGGCCAGCCACTCCCGCCTTTCTGGGGCAGAGAGTCACAAAAATTGGTCTCTGTCATTTGTCTCACTCACCACTCAAGCACCTTAGTAGTATTTGCCATTTCTTATTCAGTTACAAGCTGCCATAGCTAAGCATCTCCTGACTTCTCTAATCTTTGTTCCTTCTCTTTGGAGCCAGGCCTAAAGGTAACCATCAGTCCATTCGGTCCATCCCGTGGATAGCAGGCTCTGAACTCTTTGTGTCCCCTTTAGCAGTGACACTCGAAAGCAGTGCCTGGATCATAGAAAGCACCAAATAACTGGCGCCTCGTTATTTTTCTTTCTGTCAGGTACAATCTGCTTCTCTTCCTTTGCTTTGTGGGCGCAGGCAGGTGGCCGGAATTGGGGCCTCGTCACTACAGCCAGTTCCTGAGCCTTGTGTGTTTGACACTCTGCCCTGCTTGCTCGCCCTTCCAACACACGCTCCTCACTGCTACCTCATTAATCTTTGCCAGGACACTCCCCTGCTCTAGAACATTCAGTGACTCCCCACTGTCTACCAAATTAAATCAGAAATGCATTAGCTTGCTCATTCTCTACCTCTGTCATCTGGCCACAACCAAACCTTTGCCTTTCGTTTCCTTTTCTCCATCGAAATATTCAGCCCAAGTGGATGTCTGGAGACTGCGCAAACAGGCCTCTCGTGCTGCCTTCCCTGTCTGCAATTCCTCTACATGCTGTCTGACTCTGCTGAAGTCCTCCCTAGTCTTCCTAATCAAGCCCAAACGTGCTCCCGGATGAAGCGGCCCCGAATCTCACCTACCCGGCCCCCTCTTTCAAACCACACAGCTCTCTCTTCTATTTTACAAAAGCAGATGTACTGCGGGATACATTTACATTCTTTAAAATTTAACGATGGGTTTTAGTAGATGTGTACAGTTGTGCCAGCATCACTGCAATTCGGCCCAGAGCACATCTCTCATCCCCCAGAGTTCCATTTCCCGTCATTCTCTGCCCCGGCCCTAAGCAGTTGCTAATCGACTTTCCAGCTCCATTGATTGGCCTTTTCTGGAAATTTCCTATGCTTGCGATCACACGTTTGAGCTCTTTGGTACATCACTTCTTCTGTTAGCATAATATTTTAAAGTTAATTCCTATTTTAGGGTGTATAAGCACTTAATTCTTTTTTATTGCTGAATAGAAAGAACCCCAGTGCATGCCTAGGCCACCTTTTATTTATCCACGCACCAGTCGGTAAACGTTTGAATCGTTCCTGTCTTTGGACTGTTGTCATTAGCGCTGCTGTGAACATGCACGCACGGTTTTGTGTGAGCGTGTTTTAATTTCTCGTGGGTGGAGGCCTAGGAGTGGAATTCTGGGGCCTGTGGAAAGTGTGTGTCTAACTTTGTAAGAAACTGCCAAACTGTTTTCCATAGTGGCTGTTCCCACCAGCAGGATGTGCAAGTTCTAGTTCATCCACATCCTCACAAACACGTAGTATCGTCAGCCCTTTGCATATAACAATTCTAATTATATCTCATTGTGGTTTTAATTTGCATTTCCCTGGTGGCTAATCATGTTGAGCATCTTTTCACGCGCTCAGCATCTTTGTGTGTGTGTGTGTGTGTGTGTGTGTGTGTGTGTGTGTGAGTCATTTTTATCTGTGAACTTGCTATACATAGCTCCTGTCTTGTACCTGAGACTTCTGAGCCTTGGACCTATCTGTAAAGTGAGATCATAATAATAGACCTTACCTATAAAGTCATTACGAGAATGAAATGAAATGACGTGTGAGAAGCATTTGCACATGTGGTTCTAATGCATAATATTCATTTATTTATTTATTTGGTATTTTATGAGAACTTCTTATATACTCAACACAAGATGCAGAACTGAGTTGGGTGTGGTCTGTGCCCTCAAGAAAACCATGACCTCCCCCATGGGATAGCTCTCAAGAACCTCAAAGTCACTGTGTCCCAAACCCAAAGCATCCACAGACCTTGGAGCCCACTCCACACTCTCCCTGTGTTTAGTTGATGGACTTGAACTCCTGTTGACCCCTCCCTCCCACTCACCTACCACCTTTCATCGCCCACTAAGTCCTGCTGTTTTCGGTACCTCGGGCCTCAGTCCCTCCCCAGCAGGCACCCCACTGGCTCTTCCAGCCCGACTGTTCTCTCTGGTGGTGGGGCTCCTTGTAGTTGGTTCACTGCAAGGCGCCTTTCTGTTGCTCTGCTCCACGCCCCTTGCTTTCCGTGGGCTCCAGTGAGGGCCCGGACCAGGTGTTACTCATTCTTTTATTCTCAACACCCAGCAGGGTGTGAGTACTCAGTAAATGTTTGCCCAGGTAATGAATGAGTGAAATACTCCCAGAAAATGCTGTGCTGTACTAGACCTTCATGTTCTTGTGTGTTTTCCTCTCAGTTCAGATTGCGTTTCCTTCTTTAACAAATGCTTTTCTAAATGCTGGGAGCACGCGTCTCAGGGAGTGTGGCCCCCGTGTGAAGAATTGCCTGTTCAGATGTTCTCTGCCTCCTGAGCTGATTCTAGGAAGCTTGCAGGAGCTCTGAGTTGAAGCTGTGTCATTGGTCTCAGGGACCCTTGAGTTTGCCGGCATAATGATAACAATGAGAGTCATTGCTGAGTGAGGAGAACTAGGGGTGGGCAGCAAGCATACCCCACTAGGAGCAGGGATGCACCTGAACTAGAAGGAAAAAATAGACAGGCTTTTCTTAAGATACAGCTTCATTTTTCACAAACTGGGCCTTTCCGGCAATTCTTAGAATAGAACTATGTCCTCCAAATTAGAGAAAATGATGTTGAAAAGTAATTACTCGGAGGTCAGGGGTCCCTGTCTCAGCACTGAAAACCCCAATTAAATTTCAAATTGAAATTTGACAAGGAGGAGCAATCCCTATTCCAACCATCACTTTTAATTTTCTAGATAAGACTTGTATTGGTTGTTTTCCACTGCTTGGGAATAGTGAACAACCACTATTTACGACAAACGCCAGACATGTCTAGTACTTCCAAAATCCCCAAGAAGGCCTCCATCGGTGTGGAGTGGTGGGTTTTTCATGTCATTCCGTGGGATTAAATAGTGACATTTTTTTCCTTATTTCTAGGAGTGGGAACATTGCAATAAAAGGTGGTAGCTATGAAATTTCAGGAACCACAGGGCTAGGATGGATTGCTTCTTGTGCACACAGAACATTGTAATTATCATTTGCTAGAAATAACCATTCCTGCTTTTTTTTCTGTGGATTGCCTGCCTGAACAATGACGTGTTTATGGTGACAAATGGGCCAAAGGAAATTTCACAAAAACAAAAAGCAAAAAACTTTTACCTGACTGTTTCCTCCACCCCCTTTGCTAGAGTCCGCTCCATGTGCCACCAAGGAATGGGGCTCGGCTGCCGAGAAAGGCCGCGTGGGTTGGGGGGAAGCGCATCTGGAATGAGGGTGAACAGGAGGAAGTCCCCCCTCTCCTCCCGCAGCGCCGGCTCTGCGGCTTTGTGCCTGCACTCTCCGGGGCCCCGCTTCCTGCTCCGTTACCTACGTTCCTTGGTGCCCCTTTTCGTTCCCCATCACCCAAGCTCCTGGGTCGGGGGCGGGAAATCGGTGTCACTCCATGTGCCAACTCTGGTGGGCTGGTATGAACTGCCTGTCACCTGTGTTGAGAAAGATGCAGAGGCTACACCTTGGCCCTGGGAGGAAGAGCTGAGTTGGCCGGCGGCGTGTTGGAAGCACCGGATCGCGGGGGAGTGCCGTGTGCACGCTGCCTGGACATCACGTGTTGGCTGAAACCACTGGTGTGCGCCTGGCCCCGCCGGGAAGCTCGTTCGTGACCCACGTTCTCCCCCCCACAGCCTTGGTCCCTCTGAGAAGCCTGCGGGGTAGGAGCAGGGCCATAACGGGAAATAGCGCTCACCTGAGAGTGTGTGTTTTACCACGGGGTGCTTCCTGTGCACGCATGCTGTGTCTGATCGAACGCAAGGTGTACCCTAACTGTTGTGCCCAAGAGAGGGAACGTGCTACCCATTACACCGACACGGCGGCATCGCATTGACTGTAATCTCCAGAGAGGTTACAGTTGGAAAAAAGAACAGGTTTGGCTGAAAGAAGCCCGGTTCTCTCTGGCGGGTGGTGCATCTTTAAATTCTCGCAGGCAACTGTCACCTTGTCACTGTTGAGGAGAATAGAGCGAGCGCCACAGCCCACGTTAGAGCTAGCAGCGAGGGAGGACACGGCCCTGGGCTGTCCGGCTTCAGAGCGTGTGAGCGCTGTGCCGTCCCGCAGGCCTCAGAACAAAGGGCGGAGAAACTTCCAGGCTTGTTCGTGCATGGGAGGGGGGGCTCTCAGGGAGCCCTCCCTGGCCAGTGTGTCATGCTGCTGAGTGCTCTGGAGAAGGCTGTCCCCTGCCTCAGGCCTCCCCGATGCCGGGGACTGACAGCCTCACCGGGACCATCCACCAGGGAATGGGTACGCTGCCAGAACCTCTTGGAAGGGAAATGATCTGGTGGTTTTGTTGGAATCGGGGTCTAGAGTGTATTAGGGTAGTTAAAATAAGCCTCAGGGCGATACAGTTTGGGCCTAATTACCCTGGTGTGCACAGAGGAGTCTATTGAGTGATAAATAAAGGTAAATACAGCTGGCATCATGCTCCAGAAATGCAGCGCACTTAGTTCAAAAAAAGGAAACACTGGTGGGGGTCACCCCATCTGCCACTGCTTCGCCTTGCATAGCACTGAAGACTCCAGAAAACTGAGTCATCAGACAGCCAGAGTTTCAAAGTTTTGACTTAACTTTCCAAACGGCAAATGGCCCACCTACGTAAGCACTCTGCTACGCCGTGGGCCCACGGACTCTCGGAGGCCTTGTGCAGGGGCCACCGCAAGACAGAGAGTGGCAGCTCCGCTCAGCCCTGTCCCATAGGGAGCAGGTCTGAGGACAGTCTAGGACATAGCAGGGCGGGGGCGTTCCCAGCCAGAAGTGCTTGCTTGACTCTTGACCTTCACTCAGCAACCCAACCCCTTGTTTCTACATTTGTCAAAACAGCCCCTGCATTCCCCCTGGTCTGCTCGACCAGGCAGACCTCTGTCATGAGGAGGGCGTGCTCCTGGCTAGCAAACGCTGCCACCGCCGCTGCCCTGGCCATTTCACACGTGGCCCCGTAACACACACCTTGTGGTTTTGCAGGGAGGGGAGTTCAGGCTCTGGAGAAGCTGGTGCCCATGCAGGGGTCTCCACTAGCCCCCCACACACACTCGGGGGGCTATTGTGGTCAGCACCCAGAGCAGGTGGGGCACAGACCACCTTTGGGAAATGAACAGTGAGTACTAGGAAATGCATGACCAGTATGTCATCATCCTAATGAAATTGCTTCCACATATCTCAGTGCCTTTGGCTTCTGTCATTGGGGCTGGGCAGATCTGATTTTAAGTCATTTAAGTGTGTCCTTAAGGACAGGACTCCATCGTTGCCCCGTGTTTCCTGGCGCTGGAAGAGAGGCTAGCCTTTGCTTGTCCTTGGAGAACTTTAGAAGCTTCAGAACATCTGCCATTGGGCATTGACATCCTCACGCCCAGCGTGGCTTTCTGAGGGCTGGGGACTTGGGACACAAGGCATGGGGTTTGGAAGGGTGGTGCTGACCGGGAACCGGTCCCTCCTTATTTCACGGGTGGGAAGTCTCCTTACTTCACAGTCCCACTCCTCATTCCCATTGTCTGCGGGATGGGGCTCATTATGTGT
The DNA here is from genome assembly GCA_004026885.1 of Lyroderma lyra. NCBI lineage: Eukaryota > Metazoa > Chordata > Mammalia > Chiroptera > Megadermatidae > Lyroderma > Lyroderma lyra. Next base: position 59,282 of record PVJL010003177.1, read on the forward strand.
CAACCGGTGGCGAAGATGGGAGGAAAAGGCCTGTGGAAGGCTCGCAGCACGGGGCTTCCCACGCAGCAGGCCCTCAGGGAGAACGTGCTGTTGCTGTTCTGCCTCAGTGCTGTGGTCTTGCCCCGACATGGGCACGAGTGTGATGAGTCAGATTACAGGCTCCGTTATGGCCCTGGCTGGGGTCTTGCCTGAGTGCGTGAAGTATTATTAAACTGTTGCTGCAGTCGAGTTGTGAATAAAGCCCCCTTGAGATGAATTTGGCCACCCTGGGTCAGCTAGAGAGGCTTGAGTCCCAGACTGGAAGGAGAAGTCCCTCCACGATTGTCCCCCCCGGGAGAAGTTGAGGGGCTGGAGCTGCCATGGAGAAACTCAGGTGGAACTCCTGCAGATGAACAGGCTTCCCCCATCAGTCTCTGGTCCAGGTCACCCCTGCCTGGGGCACTGGCCTTCTTAAGGGACTCAGAGGAATCAATGCTGTCAAGTATTTCTTCAAATTCAGAACCTATTTTTCTAGAGTTCTGCTACATTCATGCTTTGATGCGTTTGTGACTGTAGCCATTAAATGATGTCTACTAACAGGAGGAAATTCTATGATTTAAACATAGAGACAGCATGACCGGAATGTACAACAGCAGCAAGAAAGCCATCAGGGACCCTGACAGTCAGGGAGAGCAGAAACGTGGCCCCTCTCCAGAGGCCCAGGATCTCCTGGAGGCCCAACCCAAGGACCACACTCTGCAGCTAAAATTATGCTGGTATCTTCTGCTTAAAGGACACATAATTTGTACATTTCTGTCGTTTCACTTTTTCTAAAATGACTTTGCTTTCCTTTTATAATCAGGAAAAAACAACCCTTCGACACTATTTTTTTTAAAAATAGGAACTAATGGGATAGTCAAGCATTTTTATGTATATAAATTTCACTTTTCTTCTAACCAGCCTGTGAAGCCAGAAAGCCAGATGGTTTTATTTTAAAGACAGAGGTGGGGGATGGAGGTGAACTGCAGAAAATCAGGGGCAGAAGTGAGGACTCCTGACCTTGTTCTGATCTCGCTGCCCTGGACTGCCTTTCCTCTTAATGTGTTACCTCCATATTTTCTCCCAGTTCATTTAGAAAACACATGAAGCATTTACCACATCTCAGGCAATGTGATAGACACTTGGAGGGTCCCAGAGGGGCAGATGACAATCCCTGTCCCCCAGGATTTTGCTTCTTGGTGGAGATGATGAGCGTGAGAGAGCGACAAGAGAAATGTCAAGATAATATAAGCAGCAGCCTGTCCCAGGCACTGTGGCTACTCAGAGGATGGCGTGACAAATCCCATGGTGGGGCTGGAGGATGATCAGAAGTAACAGAGAGGAGGTGACATTTAAATTGCAATTTGCTGTCTAGCATAGGAGTTAAGAGCCCAAGCTCCCAAGTTTGTCAGACCTTTAAAGAACTGCAGCCTTTACCACCTCATACTTGGGGACTTTGACAAATTATTTACCTTCCTTGAAGACTCAAAGTTTCTTTTGGAAAATGGGGGTAATCATTGAGTGATGATTTTTTGTGGAATAAATAAGACAACGGAAGCAAATCATTTAATAATAGCCCATTTAGTCCACCAAAATGATAATGATTTTCCATGGTAGGCAGGTGATGAAACACTGCCCCAGGCAGTGGGGACACCCACCCTGTGCTAAGTCACCGTAAGCGATAGCCTCTGACCGTTTGGAAAGTGGCAAAGAGATGGGTACAAGGGGCAGTGGAGTGGTGGGAAGCTAGGCTACACAGACTAGGTGGAGCCAGACGGTAAGGAACCTTGCGTACCGTGGGGGGGATTTTGTGCTCTAGGATGGTGGTGGGCTGTGATTAGAGATAGAAAAGCCAGGGGTGGCGTGGCCAGATGTGTGTCTTAGGGAGATTCCCAGGGACCTGGGAGGAGGCTGGACCCAAGGGAGCCGGACAACTGTAATGGAAAGTAGACTTCGAAGGGCAGTGCAATGGTCCACATGGAACAGACAGGGCCCCCAGTGAAGTCTTTCATTTCAATTAAACAAAGACCTGGCCTTAAGACCTCCGTAGGTGAGTTCTGCTCCCAGGACTCAACATACGGTGGGTAAAGTGGGAGAAAACGAGTCATCGCCATAATGTAAGACAAATAATCATCACAGGAGGATAACAAGGGCATCCCTGAGAGGGTCCAAAGGAGGGAGGCGTGACATCCAGGTGGGTGGGTGAGCAAAGGACATGGGCTTATCGTCCAGACCCCCACCGTCTAAGCTCTGTGAGGCGAGGGCCACCTCTGTAGTGTTCTCGCCTGACACGCCGAAAGGAATCAGTAAGTGTTTATTTAAAAAGAGGTGATTGTGGACTGAGCTCCATCTGAGACATTTCCCTGGAGCTGGTGGATGTGTGGAGTGGCAGAGAGGGAGGGATCCATTCCGGGAAACCCCAACAGGCCCGTGGGCTGAGTTTGTGAATGCTGACGCTTCACGTGGTGTGGCCTTGCTTTCTTTGATCCCTAACTACAGAACACTTATTGTTTTGTTTTATCTCGAAATACACAAGCAAACAAAAAGCTATGACAGCATCGTGTAACTTCTCCTCTCCCCCGTCACCCACCCGGGATTTCTGCTTGTGGGATGGGTGCAGTCGGGCTTGGTGTGCGTGGTGGAAGAGCTGTGTGAACCACTTTCAATTTCAGGAGTGAAAGTGGTGGCCCATTTAGCTCAGGAGGAAGGGGGCTTTTCTCTCAGCATACCAGGGTATCACAGCATCATGTGTGCTACCTGGGAAACCAAGCCCAAGCGCCGATGAGAGGTCATTGTGTTTCACGGATGATTTTTTAAAAATATATATTGAGCTTTTTTTCTGCCAGGAGAAAAAAGTAACGGTTTCATTTGACTGAAATTTAATATAAGATAGCTATGGATCCTGAGAATTTGTGAAAGCCACTCCCAATAATAAAGCTTTTATTTGCTTTGGAGCAAATAATCCTTTGATGTGATGTTTATTGTTTTTTTTCATTTTAGTTGTGGTTTAAGCCAAGGCAGAATGCTCTGCCCAAAATGATTCTTCCATTAGACAGACCCTGTGTCCTTTAAATTGCATTTTGTCTAAAATGGTCTAGGTCACATGTAATAAATTCTGGCATTTTAATGGAAACATTACAGCAAAAATAGTTAACAATCTGCTTTAATTTCGAAGCTGATTTTTCCTTTCATACGGAAAGGCACAGTATCTTGGTAAAGTGTGTGAAATACACTGGGATTTAATTATGATGGCAATGTATTCTGAAGCAAGGTTAACTGGGCAGTCAATATTCAGGATAAAAGTGTTGAGGGGTTGGCAGTGGTGGGGGATGGTAGTGGCTTGGTGTTCCTGGGTCCTGAATACCATGCATATAGACAGCAGAGGAATTAGATGCCCTGAGCACATTAGCCACTGAAGGTCCAAATCAGAGGAAGGCACAGACAGAGCCCGTACATACCATCAGGACCCTCCCCATGGGAGAACAGATAGACATAGAAACAATCTGGGTGTCATTTCTCTATCTATCCACTGGACTCAATTTATTCATTAATTTATTCCTGCAACAGACATTTGCATCTCATTGTGTTAAGTGCTAGAGATACAAAGATGTGCAAAATTAGGCAGGATTCCTATCTCAGGGAGCGTATAGGCTAATGAGAGACAAATATACTCATCAAAAGATGATACAAATATATGTACAAAGACAATTATGCCATTGACTTTGATGGAGGTGAATGTGTAGCAGGGTGTTTGGTATGGTCCGGGCAATGGTGGTGGGAGTCATGGAAGGCCTTGCCCGGAAAGTCACAGCAGAGCTGGAAACTGGGCAAGGAGGCCCGTCTGCTAGGCACAATTCCAGGCAGAAGGAAAAGTGTACACAGAGCCGTTAGGGAGCATTGCATGCTGGGTCTGGGGACTTCATGTTGACTCAGTGTGACCAGAGAGCAGACAGCACAAGGGCTTGTGGTGGGAACTTCCTGGGGAATGGCCCAATAGGGACATCTGGGTCATAGCAACAGACCCAGTCTTACTTCCCGAGTTTATCAGGAAGCCACTGAATGGTTTTCAGCCAGAGCGTCACATGGTGCAGATCTAATTGTTGAAATGATTGCTTTTGAAGCCGTGAAGAGAATGTGCTAGAAGGAAACGGGAGTGCACATCGGGAGACCCGTTGGGACACTTGTGTGGAGGCCAGCTGAGAGAAGAAGGGGCTTTGGAACAGGGTGGCAGCAGTATAGAGGCACACTTACTTGGAACCTGACTTCGTCTGGCAGGGAGTAGACCAGGCTCTCGGTTTGGTCTCCGTGGGCCGACGGTCCCGTGGGAGGCAGCAGAAATCATACCTTCGAGCAGGCTCAGGAGTAGGAGTGGTAGATGTGTAGGAGTTCAGGCTTTGGAATGGTTGAACGAAGACAGGGAGGAAGTTGGGATGAGAGGGCGCAGAAGGTTATGAGCACGAAGCCGGTCCAATGTGGTGCCAAGCCAACGCACACGGTGCCCGGTAGGGATCTGCCCCCAGCCCATGTTATTACAGGCCAGGCTTGATGCACATAGTGATCAGGAAGCAACTCTGTTTCTTCAAACTTAAATAAAGAAGTACATTTTTAGCATACAGCAAGTTGCCGGGAGCAACTTAAAATTGAGAGCCTTTTCAAGGGAAGACTCTACGGAAGCCTCCGCTCAGCTAATGAAGAAGCTGTACCTGCAGGTCAGAGTGGGTCTCAGGTCTGGCGTCCCACATTCCTGGAACTGCCCTGGGCGATGGAGCCTCACATAAGCCACCCACCAATCGCCTTGCTCCCAAGCCTGACTTTCCCGAGTGACTGGCAACCCTGGGATGAATCATCTAGCCTCGCTTACCGTATTTTGCCTTGTAGAATGTGCAGTTTTGGGCCCAAATTTGTGAGGAAAAATAAGGATGTGTATTATACAAGGGTAGTACTCATCCTATATCTATATAAGTGTTTTTAATTCTTTTATTTATGCGTATGAGTTAAAAAGGTAACTCTAGAAATCAATAATGATATCCATATGCAAAATAATACCCTGGAACATGATAATCAGAGTTTTTATATTCAAAAATTTTATACATAATAAAATTTTATACATAAAATTTTTGTACCTTGAATCTGTTCTTGTGTTTTGTATTTGTTACATAAAATTTCTTGTACCATCATATGCTAAACCATAAATGCTGAAATTCCTTTATAATACAAAAAACAAGTACCTAAATAGAAACAAATAAAACATTTGAATTAAAAAATTAAAATGAAAGATATTTTTTCCCCTGAAAGTTGGGGCCAAAAACATGGGTGCACATTACACACAGCAAAATACGGTAAGCGCCCCAAGCTTAACGTGGCGGGGTCCCAGCTCTCCCAGGGCCTTTCGCCTCAGGTGTGTTTGATTCCCTGCAACGAGGATCCTTCATTCCCTGGAGTGCTAGGATAAGCTTCAGATGCCTGCCTGGATCACCGAAGGCTTTGCCTAGTAACATTCATTGTCGGGCTCCAGTCTTCATCAGGCCAGGAAGAGTTCATTCCTTATCAGCACCGCTTTTTGCCCTGAGAAAATCCTAAGCCTGTTTTTGAAAACCCAGTGCAACCCCATGAAGGCATCACTTGTCCTCTCTCCCAATTAATTTCAAAAAACAAATGAGTGGATATGCATCTACTGAGCTCCTGCTGTGTGTCTTACATTGTGTGCAGGGCTTTCACCCCCTTAATTGTCAGACATTGTAAGAAAAGGAATCAGAGGCTCGCTGAGGTCACCTTTCCCAGGGCCGTCCAGCACACAGAGGGGAACAGAATAATACCAACCCAAGCCTTCTGGCTCTCTGCCCAGTGTCCCCTCCCCACAAATAGAAAATAAGCCAGTTTTAGATGGCTCATGGACAATGCAGAGAAAAGAATTGAATCACGTGACAGGAAAGTTGTTTTCTTTTCAGTTCTCTCTCAAACATCCTGATTAATCAAGTAGAAAATGCATTTGGTGTTAAAGTGGCTTTAGCACATGTTGAATGTATGCTAATCTCCCGTTCTCACAGAGAGCTGGTCTCAGGCTTCGTGCGCTCAATACTCAATGGTCTCTAGCGAGAATTTAACATAGTCATTTCGACTTCATCTTCTCTATTCGGGACATCATATTGTCCCGAATTTTTCTCATGGTGGTGTTGTAAAGTTGCCTTTTAAGGAAGAAAATTAAGGGAACAATAAAGAAAAATATTGAATAAATTGCAGTTGAGGAATATGGGCATGGTAATGAAAAAATCATGAATGTGTGTTCATCTGGACGGGCTGGGAACTGTCCCATTCATGCTGCCTCCCAGGACATGTGGTGTTTCACAGGCCATTGTGGCACTGAGTCCTCAATCTGTTCCTTATTCGTGTTTGGAAGTATATAGAAGAGATTATAAGGAAAATTACCCCTGTCATGAGGACCATTGAGGTATATGCTTCTTAAGTTTTTATTTTATAACCGAATGAACCCCAGCTAGTAATGGACTCTTAAAACCTAGGAAAAATATGTAAGTTTATTGCAAAAGATAATATCCCATTTAAAACAGTTTAGAAATTTACAAAATCTTACATTATACATAGTCTTTAAGAAGGTGCTCTATAGATGAGCTGGTATTAAGTTCCAAGTATAGTGATTACACATTTTATTTATAACTACAGAGAAAGCAGCTACATAAACTCCTGCAACTTAAACTGATGTATCGTTCTTTTTACCTTCAATTTTAGAAAAGTAATTTTATTAAATTAATATCTCTCCATGAAACCACATAACCTCAAGTACAACATTTTTGTAGAATATCATACTAGATGTTACATCATATTTTACAAAGAAGAGTTTTGGTACATGTATACGAGTATGGTTTCTTTTTAAACATAGAGATGGTCATTTTTGTTAGCAGGAAAGTGTTATCTGAGTCCTTTACCCTCATAATGATTTTAAATGTTCAGTTTCTAGAAGAGACCTGCTTCCTAGTGTGAGGCTGGTGGCCCAAGCAATTCTGTGTTGTGCTTTGGTATAAAATCATTATAGTCTCATTTGGTTGTATTTCTAGAAATGCCAACATTTTCCAACCCCAATTTCATTTAATTCAGAAGAGGGTTTATCTGAGGCCCGCAACTCAACAGAAGCGTGTGACAACATGCGCTTCTTAATTAATTATCCAAGGGTTGGATTATCCCTTTTGTGTGAGTGACAGCAGACCCCTCTTCATCGCTCCAGGCTAACTTTGGCAACTGATCCAGCTCAGCTCTGGGCTGTTCTGCTCATTTGATGTTGGACCGCGCACAGAGCTTCTCAAGTAGGAAGCGGAGGTGTTTATTCTCCATTCGAGAAAGAACAAATAGGCCCTGAAAACTTAAGCAATTTGCCAAAGGTTAGTGGACTAGACTGTCCTGTTGCCTGGGTCTCTTAATTCCTGGAACAGGATTATTTTCATTCTAGCATGCTGCCTGAGAATATAAATCAATTTGAAAATTAGTGTAAGCAAAGCAAATTAAGATGGAAGTTCTACTACAAGATAAAATTACATAAGAGATCCCACATGATTTGGCTTTATTGGATTATCCTCTCTGCTGTTCTTTTCCATTGTTGGGCCCCACTGAGAGTTGCTTGTGTGGATACAGAAAGATCTGTGGCTTTTAGCCAGTGGTAGCATATCTTATTGAAATGTGGCTTCTTAAGTATGACAAGTGCATTTATCTTAATTCCAATTTAATGTTATGGATGCCGGTCTCATTTTGTGGGTTTAAACATTACAGCAGAAACAGAACAAGAACATCTTGAATGACATTCCAAGACTTAAATAGTGCAAGCCAAGGTTCCTTGCCAAAATTTCTCTCTCGCTCTCACTGAAATAGCTCTGTGCACTGCAGCGCTGTGGCAGGGGAAGGTACAGCTGGCGGGGTGGTCGGCTCAATTTGTCTCGATTTGCAGTGGGGTGCACGCATCCCATGTTCTGCAGACCCTAACGCAGACGCCTGGCCTTTAGCAAAGGGAGCTGTGAAATGCGTTCATCATTGAATGCCATGTTGAGCTTTAGGATCCCCTTTCTAAGCATCATCAATCCAACCACAGGCTCGTAGGGAATTTAAGGAGGACTCCTGGCCTTGCCAACCCACCTCTCATCCCCGTGAGTATGTAGCAATTACTTAGAGTGCGTTAGTAGTTTGTTCAGCCATGCAACTTTGACTGGACCCACGTGTATGGGGGCCTTGTCAAAAGAATGAGCCAGACTTTAAAAGAATTCAGACTTTGGGAAGGAAAGGTCTTTAGTACTAAAATAGAAAAAATATATATAGCCTCATCTCTAGGGCTGCTGCTGCTTCAATCAGGTGACCAGTGCCTGGGCACCAGGAAGGGGAAGTATGTAGATTAATATACTTTTGAACCTATCTACAAAGCTGTTGTGGGAATTAATGGAGGAGAGCCAGTGTGTTTTATCTTAGTCTTATTTATGGTACTGGTGAGGTGACACAGACAGAAGGGCTGCTGGGTCTTGTGATCTTAAATGATGCAGGGAAATTAACTGTGGAATCTTCAAGTTCAAGCCCAATCCCTCCCATCTGCCAGGTGGTCTCAGGTCCCAGGCTGAGAAGCATGATGGTCTAAGGTGGGCCCTGGAGCGGCCACGACTGCGGGTAACACGCCCGTGAGTTCCGTGTGCCCTGCAGCGACCTTACTCTGCCACAGACTGGAAGGCCCCACAGTGCAAGATGATGAATCCTTGACTCGGGATCAAGGGCTTAATTAAAAATGAAAATGACCCACCCCACCAGGCGAGCTTGCAGTTTTAGGTCCTGCCCATTTCTGTCGTGCTTCTACGTGCGCCCATGTCCTCAAAAACTGACAGTATCTCATTTTTGCCTGGTGCACCTGCTTACAGCCCTCCTCTGTCTTCCTGCTCTGCACAGCATTTCTTTTTCTTTCTTTCTTTCGGGACTACAAACCCGGGATGGGAAGGAAGTGCTTAGCATCACAGAGGTGTTGGGAAGTGCGATGGGCACTCTGCTTATGGTGGGGATCTAGGCCGGCAAGCCAGGATGTGGCCTGACTGCACATGACAGGGAGCTAGGCAAGGGGTCACTCCGGGGTCCACGAAGTCCTCAGCGAGCAGCGGCACTCACTCAGGTGAGGTCGGTGGCCAGGTGCCCCGCAGCGGCCCTTCCCGCCCCGCAGGTCGAGTGGCTCACAGCCTGGGGTCTTTGCTAGGAAGGAGAGCGGGCCTGAAGGCAGTGGTTTCCCCACCTCGGGGAGGTACTTAGCGGGGCCTGGGGGGATGGTCTCAGATCCACCAGAAGCATTTCTTCTTCACCTTCTTGGTTTTCCGCCTCAAGTCCTGTTTCTCAGGAGCGGGCGGTTCTGCTGGGGTCTTTGGAGGGGGAGAAGGCTCCTCGGCGGGTGCCGCTTCCTCCAGACTCTGCAGGACTTCGTGGAACCTGCCTTCCTGCTGCCGAAAGTCGTATTCTACACTGGAAAACACAGAGTGTGGAAGGAAAGTAAATTCAAATCAGCACGTGTCCAACTGATGGGGAAGAACGCAGGCTCTGAGATCTAGTCCCAGATGTTGAGGTACCTGCAGGCTGTGTGACCCTGGGGAGATTGTGTCACCTCTCTGAACCCCCAGTTGCCAATTGATTGATTAGCACCTATAATGTCTTCCACTTGGAGAATGTGCTCACATTAAGTGAGGCACGACAACCTGGTGGTAGGTGCTCGGTGCACGTTGCTCCCCTCTCTCTCTCACATTTGTTGAATGCTCCTAGTTCTTAATTCTTTTTACATGTTATGCATGAAAACGGCCTCATTATAAACGATTTAAATAATGTAGAAGACTACACAATAAAACTGACAACTCAGTTTCCTCGTCTGTGAAACGGACATCATAATAACACCTATCTCAAAGGTTTTTTTTAGAATTAACTTTGTATATCAATTAAGTGAAAGAATATAAATGCAGTACTTAGAGCAGTGCCTGGTGTGTAGGATGTCCTCCACCTGTGTTAGTCAGCTCCTATTACTGTGATTATTATCACCATTAACGTTAATACTACTAATATACGATGTCTTGCCTTTGCCTTGCTTCTCAACTTAATAACGTGTCTTGGAGAGCTTTGCATATATGCCTACCTCATAGTATTCCTCAACACAGACATATTTAAACCCTCTGCTTTGATGGGCACTACGTCCTAATCTCCTTGTTTTTTTTCTGTTTTATTTGTGCATTTTGCAGTCATTAATGCACAGACTCTGATGTATGATCCGTTCACTGGTCTCTGAGGTAAACATGACATCATCGGGGACCAGGAGCCCGGAGGTTGGGAGAGTCCAGGTGCTCTGGCCTGCACAGTGGGCGCTCACACTCTTGTGACCTCTGAGGGCTTGGGAAGCGGGCTGGCAGGCCTCCTGGCCCGTCGGTCTGCCTCCTGCCGCTGGCTCAGCCTGCCCAGGCCCGGGAGAGCCCGGCCGGGACGGATGAACCCGGGAGGCTGTGCGTGGGCTCCTTCCGCCCTCCGTTGCCCACTTTCCTCCCTAGGAGATTGACTTTTGGAGACGTTCCCAGTGCCGGGACACTTGTAAGAAAGCTGCGAAGCTTTTGGCTGTGTTTGCTACCTGGTTTCGTACTAGAACTCTCAGAGGGCCAGGACGAGGAGCCAGTGTGGGCGTGCAGGAAGCAGGGGAAATGCAGTCAGGAACGCAGGGCGTTCCCCCGGGTCAGCACGGAGGAAATGAAATGTTTCCCACGGGAGGCAAAGGACCCGCGTCGGTTTGTGATACAGCAAGACCAGCCAGAGCAAGGAGCTGTCATTAAGGGAACACTTGTCCTTGTCTGCTATCCCCATGTCCCCTCTCAGAGACCCAGAATCAGAGTTGCCACCCATGACTAACGCGGCCCCCGAACGGTTCTTTGTCACGGGGCATTCTCAATGGAAGAAGCCGAAGTGACGAATGGCATGCCAGTCCTTAGGAACACTGGGGAGGGGACTTTTTTTCTTTTTGTATTTTTGATAAGCTTCACCCAGACTTGCTTCTTCTCAGCTTACATCCTTTTAACTTTCTGTTCCTCCCTGGTCCCCTCTACAGAGACATACTCCTGGCTGGGTGACCTACATCGTCGGTGAAACACAGGCTGGTTTTCAAAGCAAAGCTCCACAACTGATTAGCTCTGAGATTTTGGGGAAGTGATTTCTCATTTTCAAGCCACCATGTCCTCATCTCTAAAATGAGCATGGTACCTACTCATAGGATCTCAGTGAAGCTTAAACGGCATAATGCACATGCAATGCTCAGCTCAGAGCTAGGCACCAACTATTTAGCCAGGCATTCAGCAACCATTTATTGAGTATGTCCTATGTGCCAGGCCCTGGGCTAGGTCCTAGATGGACAGATGGACAGATGGACAGACAGACATTGTCTCTGGCCTCCTGGAGCTGGCAGTCCAGTGGCTCTGGGTCCTCAGTAAATGCTAGCTAACATCAGGAGCTATTAATATTAGACAACTAGCCAAAGCCCACGATTTGCCAGGTCATTGAGCCAAAGCATCCACAGACTCACACACTTGCAGGATGCACCACTTGCACTGTGCCCCTTTTTGTCTCGGGGTCTGGGGGTGGGTTTCTATCTGCTCTACCCACATCTCAGTCTCGCCTATGGAAACTTAAAGAGTTGGATTCAGGGGTTGGGGAAGGTTTGTCTCCTGCAACCTCTGCATTGCTTCAAGAAAGAAATTTAAAGAAGTTGCAAGGATAAGGAACATCCACATTCACAGTTCTCCTAGCTCCTACAATGGCCCTGCCCTCTCTCCCGAGAAAAATAATCTTCATCCTGAAGCACCAGATAGAGCCAAAGAAAGAGGGTACCCCATGCTTATTCTAGGAATTTCCTATGCTATCTGTTGTAAGATATTTCTTCCACCCATTATATATCTATCTATCCATCAAACCATCCATCCATCCATCATCGATCCATTCACCCACCCACCCATTCATCCATCCATCCATCCATCTACCCATCATCTATCCATTCTTCCACCCATTATCTATCCATTCTTCCATCCAGTCATTCCTCTCATTATCTACTATCTGTCCATCCTTCCATTCATCATCCATTCACTTATCCATCCATCCATCCATTCATTCATTCATTCATCCATTTATCCATCATCCATTCATTTATCCATCCACCCATCCATCCATCGTCATCCATCCATTTATCCATCCACCCATCCATCCATCATCATCCATCCATTCACCTATCCACCCATCCATCCATCACTCCATCCATCCATCATTACCCATCCTGCTTTGGTCCTGCCACTGTGCAGGAACGCAATAGCAAGCTAGACAGACATGAATACTGTTCTTATGGCTCTTACTTCTCAGTGTGTGGGGCAGATGATTAAACTAATAATTACTTTTAAAAATATGCTTTGTATTTATCTAAACTACCCTTACTTTCCAGCTCTTCATCCATACACCTCCACCAAATTATATAAACACACACATAAACCAGCTTCCTTCTTCTCCTGTGAAAATATGTCATTCTCTAGGCACCAGCAATAAACAATAGCAAACCACCTAAGTATGTCAAGACTCACAACAGTGTCCTAATACCAATTAGAAAAAAAATAATGCTCTGAGTGAGTCCAGAATGTGTACAGAACTGGCAGGCCTGGGGAGAGAAAGCCAGGGGACAGCCCGTAAACCCTGTGTCACCATCGCAATTTAAAATGCAGCCCAACATGGAGGAGAGAGGAAGGGCTCTCTAGTGGAAAACTCCTGGGTTTGAACTGAGGCTGCACCACTTCCTGTCTGAGGGACCTTGGGCCAGTTGCTTCTCTTTATGAGACTCAGATGAGAGTGGGAGTTATAACTCTATCTCACTGGGTAGTTGCATGGATGGGGCACAATGGCAGGTGAAATGTCCTCACACAGGACATGGTCTCTGCCCACTCTACTCTTCACTAAGTCTTTTGTGTATCTTAGTGACGGACTGTCTCACCTCCTCACTCATACCTTGAGCTCATCAGTAAATGTATACATTGCCAGCAACTCACTATTCACCCCTCCCCTCCACATACCTTCAGGAAAGAATATGTTCTATGTTTCTATGGGAACGCCACAGGGTTTCGTTATAATCACTAGGACTTAGAAAGCTGCCCCCACCCCTCTTGCAACTACCCACACTGGTCTTGACAGTTTAAAGGGAATTGGAAGTGACTTTCTTTTCAAGGCCAGGCAAATAGCAGAGGATAGAGAAGTATGTGCACTTTGGAAAGAGATTGATTAATGTTGTTTAGGCCAAAGCATTATATTAACATAAAGGAAAATGTCGCTTTCCCATTTCACAAAGCACTGTTTAGTTTGGCGGAGGGGAGGAGTGTATTTCGTTTTGGTAGGACTGCTGTTTGGGCAGGGGCCAGTGCCCTGTCTCATCTCTTTTTTGTCTTGAAGCTGAGGAGAGAAAAGGAGATACCCCTCTACTTTCTTCTTAGGCAACCCCCACCGTATTCAGCAACGTCTTGAGAAGGGGAATAAATTGCCCACTTAGAGAGAATGCAAGGAGAGGGCTGCTTGCACATTCTGGGAAATGGCCAACTTTGGGTTCGGTATCCAGGTGGAGCACCAGCAGCTTCCCCACCCTCCCCTGCCCCCTTTGGCCTCCTTCCCTTCCCACCCCCCACCGTCTCTGCTGTCTGTAGTCCATACAGGTGAAGAAGAGTGCTGGGTGCTTAGTTTATCAAGCTCTGGCTCCCAGTGGGGGCAAATGGTGGCCAAGAACTTGTCACCATTGAGATAGTGCATTCATTGCCTGTGAGGCTAATCCCTTGAGGATGCATGGAATACCTGACACCTGGTTCAGGGGTGCCCAGCTCATCCTCGGGGAGGCCCAAGATGTCTGTGCAAGGTATTACACCACACTGCACTTAGAAAGTAGGCAGTGTGCAAACCAGAAATTGAAGAGGGCTTCCAGGTTTCCTTCTTGAGGGCACCTCGCTAACCTAACTGCCAGATCAAGGCCCCAGCCATTGTGTGAGGTGAAAAGCAGAAGGGATTTTTCCAGGTAATTGCAAGCAGTGGCAAGCCTAAGTCATGGCTTGTCTGAAGAAGAGACAATGAAAAGCAAAACGTAGGTAAATACATTAGTACGTGGGCAAACAGCAGAGCCAGGTTCTGGGTGCAGTGTCTTGGCTGGGCACACGGAAGTCGGGTACACCAGAAGATCAAAGTCTATATAGAAACAAATAAACACGAGAAGGCTCTTACTTTTATATGGCACTTTCACATTGCAAACACTTGAGATCCATGTTTTCATTTTATCCTCGTGCTGGCCCGGGAAGCTGGGAAGGTTGTTATCCCCATTTAGCTGACAGCGAGCTGGCAGAGAAAAGCCACGCCGTGAGTTACGATCAGACGCGAAGCCTGGTCTCCAGACTGCCAGGCCTTTGTCTCTCCTAGAGCAGGATCGGATGTTTCAGCCCAGGGCCTGGCTGTTACCCGGGTCGTATTCTTTCATAAGACACAGACAGCAGGAGACGACCTGGACCGTGTGCGGCAAGGATGCATGGTAATTTAAATTAATGGAGGTAATAATAATTAGAAGAAGGAGCGGGCGTGGAGGAGGGGGAAGAGGAGAAGGCAGAGGACCGATGTTCATGGAGTGGGGTCTGCACTGGGAGACACGCTGTTACAAGCTTAGTGATTGTCACACGCCTCCCGCAGCTCTCCTGCCCCATTACCCAGGGCTCACCGCCATTATGTGAGAAAACTGAGGCCAGGCCAGGTTCAATGTTCTGCCAAGGGCGCCCCCCAGCGAGCACAGAGCCAGCGTCTGACAGCGGACGGGCTCCGAACTCGGGCGCTAAGGCACACTGCACGGAAAGAACACAGTCGTCTCCGACTGTGCGAGACCCCGGCTGCCAATGTGTGAGGGGTGGGGCTGCTGAGGAGGTGGTGACCGAGGCCTGGCACACCTCAGTGACGTCGCAGTCCCCTGTGGAACCAGACCCAAGCCGGGGCCGGGCTGCATGGAGGACTCTTTCTGAGCCAGCTGGCCAGCCACCCTGAAATAGCGTTTCCGGGAGGCCGCAGACCCAGGGACGATGGGCACCCCGAGCAGGCAGCTTACTTGAGGCACTCTGCCGGTCTGGGCCGGCTGCGGAGGTCTGCAGTGGGCCCTGTGCACTCCCTGCGTGGCAGGTGTTCTCGGTCGTTTATAAGACAAGCGGCGACGAGCCGCAGCCGTAAAGCACAGCCCAAGCAGTCGGCTGAGGAACTGATGGTCCATGGCGTCTCCCTGAAGATGAAACGTCTTGCAAATCCCTCTTGTCTCTGCATCTCTGTTGCATGTTTCTGTGACCCTCCTACCAGACTTACTGACCTCCTGTAAGTTCCTTTTTTAAAGAATGAACCGTCAGAATCAATGGAATCAGCGAGGGCGGTTTGGTCCCTGTGCACCTGGATAAATCACATCATTTTGGAAAGTGTCTTTAGGGAAGAATTACAGTCTGGGGAAGTAGGAGCTTTAGTTTGATTTTCCTCCCAGCCTGGAAGGGATATTGTTCCTAAAACTTTCCCCTAACGATCGGTTGGCTCATTATTTATGGGGCATAATTTTAAGCTTCACAGCGTGCAGCCATTTCAGCCTGGCAAGTGCCCCTTCTCCTAGGGCGCCTGTCGGCTGGTGGGTCCTCAGGGAATTGCAGGTCCCCTCCTGGCACATCAGCGAGCAGGGCCAAGCTGCAGAGGTCTTCGCTGCTGACCACGGTGTGTGACCCAAGCCTGTGCTCTGGGTTCGGTGGCTCTGTGTCGAGAAGGCCTTCACGTTAAGCCCTCCGAGACGATAGGCCATCTCAGAGAAATTTAGCACCTAGATAGTCACCCCCTACACAAGGTCAAAAGTAAGAAGTGAAGGGAGAACATAGTCTCCTGAAAGTAGGATCGGGTTAAGCCCTGGCTCTGTTGGATCTGGGACGAGTCACGTAACCTCTCTGAGTCTCCGTTTTCTCCTCTGTACGATGGAGCTAATGACCATACTCACATTTTAGGGTGGTTAGGAGTCGGACATGAGATACTATTAATACATGTGCAGTGGTTAGCAGAGGGCCTGGCCCAGTGCCTGGTACGACACATGGCAACGGACGTTACAGTAACTTGACGGAGAAATAAAGATTGTTTCATTCTGTGGTCAACTGTCGCCTCTGTGCCAGCAGTCATCCATTTGTTATTCCTGTGCAATTCTCAGCTTGCTTGATTTTATATTTACGGCGTGTTTCAGCCTCTTCAGCTATTAACGCATTAAAATAGGTTTCATTTTTATTGCAGATAAATTGCCGACGCCGTAAATCCTACTTCTTTCCTCTCACACTCCAGGGAGAAGAAGAAAGGCATAAGGCTACCTAGAGGAACAGAGACTAGAGGCAAATATCTTGGGGATCAACCTATCAGGGCTCAGAGAAATTTCTACATGTACCCCAAACTTTATGCCTGTGTCCTAGGAGGCGGCTTGAGCTGTGTCTGGGGGAGGCCGGTGGGCATTGCTGTAACATTCCTTCTCAGCATCTGAATCGCTGCCCAGCCCGTGCTGCACTCTGATGAGCGGCACAGGCACGTCTGTGGTTCCTAGAAGGGACACATAGGCCGTGTGCTCTGCAGTTATTTTTCGCTGCATGCTTCATTGCTGGGCACAGAGAGGGCAGTGGCTCTCAGAGTCCACCTGGCTCCTTGCTGGGACAGCAGCATAGGCAGACCAAAGGAAAATACCAAATAATTTAAGCAGAAAGTCAGTTGCTAAACCCACAGGCCAGGGTGCATGTGACCTTTCTAGTGAAATGCCCTTTTCTCTGGTTAGGCGATAGATTTAAGTGGCAGGCAAGGCCAAGCTCCAGCGTCCAGAAGGCCCAACCACAGAAGGAAAGTCAAGGGCACCTCCCAGCACCACCAACTGTGTGGCCCCAGGCAACTCAGGTGGCTCTGCAGGAGGGGAGGGCCTGTCTCCCCCCCACCCCACCCCACAGGGCTCACAGCTGTGAGGCTCCAGCCCACGCTCCAGAGAGGCTCCTTCTGATAAGTTCAGAATATCAAACTTGGGGGGGTGACACCCAGATGGGGCTGCTGGTGGCTCGGTACAAAAGGAGGCGCCGGCAGCAAACCTACTTTTGAATATCCGTTACTTGTCCTGTCTGGCTCAGAAGGAGTTACAACAATGGAGGACTCCATAATGATGACAAAGCAGCCTGTGGTCTGCGGAGTTTGAGGAAATGGGGGGTGGGGGGTGGGGGTGGAGGATGCTGGCATTCAGCTCCTGGCACGGTACCTGGTGCAGCAGCAGGGGGTGACCACACCCCCGGCTTGAAGGGGGTGCGGTGCTGGACAGTGCTTTGCACACCTGCCCTGCTGGGTGAGTGCAGTAGCTCCTCCAGAACTCACCAGAGGGCAGTTCCCAGCCTGGGAGCAGAACTGGGCATTAATTGCTCATAACCTTATTGGAGGTGGAGTGTCAACAGGGATTGCCATTCTGATGAGGACTGAGGAGATGGGAGATGTGGGAGGAAGGAGAGGCTACCGTTGACTCCCCTAAGTACAGTCATTCCTCAGTATTTGCAAGGGATTGGCTCACAGGACCCCCACGGATCCCAAATTCCCCTGATGCTCAAGTTCCTTGTGTAAAGTGGTGTAGGATTTGCATACAACCTACGCACACCTCCCTGTGTACTTTAAATCATCTCCAGATTACCCATAATACCTGATGCAATGTAAACACTATGTAAATAGTTGTTACACTCTGTTGTTTAGGGATGATGACAAAAAAAAATCTGTAGGCGTTTGGTACAGATGCAACCGTCATAGGCCTAACCCCTGTCACACATCAGCAATGTTCCTGTTTCTTGAATATGTACTTTTGATCCACAGTTGGCTGAATTTGTGGGTGCAGAACCCCTGGATCTGGAGGGCTGGCTATAATGCATCATGCAAGCTTGGGCTCGCACCCAAAATGGACTGATGAGACTCGTTTTCTCTTCTCCCTGCGGACTGGAGGCATCAGAAGAGCTGCTCACTCTTTGAACAAGCCCTCTTTGCCTCTTCCCGGTCCCTCATCCTCCACCCTCACCTGCACCCCCTTGTTAGGTCTGTACGTGACTGTCTAACAACGTCATTGATACCGACCAGGAAAGGAAGGCATCTTTCCAATGATTCCCTTAAACTCGTTTCTGGGCTACTTTATTATCAAGACTTTCTGCTCGTGGACATGCAGGCTGACTGTCACACAAATTTCTAGTGAATCACCTTCTCCTTTGAAGGCCCTGGTTTTATATTACTTGAACGTTTCCCAGACTTCGCTGGGTCACCCCTTCCCAGGAAGCTTTCTGTGACTGTAGCCCCCGCCTCTAACCCAGCAGCTTTCGGGGTTGCTGCCCAGCAACCCCTATCCACAGACAGCCAGGAGCCGCTGACGCAGATGGCTTGGGATCACACCTGGGACCACTGTTTAGGCCTTGCATGTTCAGCACAAACCCTCAGGGTGCCCTTGGCTGCGTGGGACTCGGCCATATAACATTCCACTGAGCCCGAACGTCCCTCAGGCAGGGCTGGCTTCAGAAAGCAGCTGCTGAGGAACCTGGCCAGCAGGCAGACAGAGCTGAATTCTCTTCTTGTCGATGCCACCCTAATGAATGCCAGAATCATTGTGCAAGGGCCTCACTCTCTCAGCCTCTGTTGTCTATCCTGGGTACTGTGCAGATGCCTACCACGCAGGGTTTTGGTGTTAGACCAAGAGAACCTGAACAGCTAAGGCCTTAATCCCCTCTCCCAAAGGGATCATTGGGGTAGTTCAGAAACCACAGAAAGGAGCTGTTTTAATCTAGAGGGTGTCTGTGGTTTTGCACAAATCAAACTCTGCCTTTCCTACCATAGAGGGTGCAGCAGTATTGGGCAGTAATGCTGGACGGTCCTGATGAGCAAAGATTGCAATGTCCTGTGAAATTGCAACAAGCTCTCTGAGTCGTCCAAGGGAGATCAGATTAGGTTCACCTGGTTGAGAGTATGTAGCATTCAGGTGTTTGAAAACTGACAGCCTATGTGCTGCATTTGGTCATTGGTTCCATTCAAAAAGATTTACTGAGGATCTGCTGCTTTGGGGAAGCCTTCCTTCCCTAATGAGAACATTTGGTGAATTAAGACCCCTCCCCCCACATCCCCACCCAAAGGTACGGTGCACACAAATGGTAATGATGTAACCTGCCATCTCAGTAGCTGTCTCAGGCCCAGCACTGGTTTGCGTGTCAATACCGTCATTCTCTTCTTCGCCAAGAATCTACTGAGCACCAGCTGTGTATCAGACACTGGCCCATGACTTTGAGATACTAGCCACGTGCCGACAGAAAGAATCTCATAAACATTATGTTACACTGCAGCAGGATACATGGCATAGCAGAGGCAAGCACATGGCATGGGGCCCCTTCTCTGGAAGGAAAGTAAGGCTGTCCAGAGGACCTAGATTTTAAACTGCAAGACTAGGAAGTGTCCAGGCAAAACAGGGCAGAAAAAGGCATTTCAGGAAGTGAGGGGACTCATGCAAAGCCACCAGGGCTTGATAAAACCCGTGCTATTTGAAGCCAGGTGAGTGGCTAGAGAGAAATAGGGGATGTAGCAGGTAAGAAATTCAGCATAATTTTTAAAGAGCCTTGAAAAATGAGCTAAAGGAGACAATGGGAACCAAGGCAGGATTGCTTGATAGGAGAATGACATGGTCAGATTCTATTTCTCAGGTCATTTAGCAACCTGTGAGGATGATCACTTAGGATTGTCCAAAGGGACCTATGTCCAAGAGACTAATGAGAGTTCAAATGACAAATGTCAAGGGCCTTTACTGACCAGGGACAGAAGGGATGGGGCTCAGAGGCTGGATTACCAGGTGGATTTGGTAACCAGTTTGATGCGTGTTATGAAGAAGCGTGAGGTAATGGGAACTATGGTTTTTGGTTGGTGGGTGGGTGGGTTTTTTAATGGCGGTATGGCCGGTGGTATTGAACAAAGTAAGAAATAGAGAAAGAGAATTAATTCTGTGGGGGACAGCGAGCAGTGTGTTTGGTATAGAGCGACTCTGAGGTGCCTTTGAGATAGTCAGTGGGAAATATCCGTAGTTTATACAGTTAGAGCAGAGGGAGTGAGGAGGAACGTGCTGATCCGAGAGCGGGCGGGGAGGAAGGTGGTGTCAGAAACCACGGGGACAGCCAAAGCGGCGAGCAGGGAGGGCCAGTGCGTGCAGGCAGCCCCGACCACGGCCTTCCAGGCCAGCCTCTCCCTTCCCCCGGCCACAGGCTGCGTCTGCAGCTCGCTCTTTAATCCTGTTCCTAAGCAACACGCTTGGGTGGGGAAGATGAGAAAGGTTTCCTATTCTCTTCCTTTAGAACCCTGGAGGCATTTTACAGCTTAAAAACCAAGCAGCCTGGTCCTGGGAGCCCCGTCCAGGAAGTGAGTGCACCATCGGGTAGCCGCCGCCCTCCCCTCCCAGGGGCCCCCGGTCCTGCCTGGAGCCAAGGTGAAGAGGAGGTGCAGCAGGGACAGATGGCAGTGGGGCGCAGACAGGAGGGGCTCTTGGGGAGACCCCAGGGAGCCAACTCCTCGGGGCGCCTCCCCTCATGGTCGTCTGCTCACCACCATCGCGGTTTTTGTGAGACCCCCCACACCAATCACTTCATTTCTTCTCCCGAAATCGATTTGCTCTTTAAACTTAGAAACGTTTATACAAAATAGGCGACATCACTTTAGGAAAACGGAGACCTGCATCACTTGCAATGAATATTTAGGGGGATGAGTTTTGAAAGTTAAAAGCTTCAATCAAGTTTTTAAAATGATTACATTCTGGCTAGGTACTGTGGCTTGCCTGTGGCTGTGAACCTAAGACTGCTCGGCAAAGGAGCGTTATAAATAAGCATTAGAAAGGTTTCGAAGACATTGTAGGACCAAACTCTGATTTTTCCCCTCCAGGTAATCACAAAGATGGAAATTAATTTGGAAAGAGGCCTGTCCTCATTGAGTAATTCAATGTTATTTAATCTCGGGTACATCACGGGGCGTCCACCCAACCCTTTGGGGAACGTGTCCTAGAATTAATGCTGAGGAGAGGTGAGCAGTATGGGGGCGAAACAGCCTGGAACCAGCCTGACAAAAGGGTCAATTCCCACTCCCTTCCCTTGGGGCCCACAGCAGTCAAAACGCAAAGGAGTCCATTCTCCCTTGTGTATGGAATCCTCTGGAAGAACCCTGAGAGCCATGCATCTATGTTGGTGCCGTGCCTCTTGGTGAGATGGGATCTAAGGAAGTCATCCACGGTAGGAAGAAAGCCATGGAGGCCTGGGGAAGGGGCTGGGCAGAGGTTCCTCTTGGAGCAGAGAGGATGAGTTGAACAGAACGGATGACTCCACATCTCTTGATGGAAGCAAGTGGCATTAGCCATAGCCTTGGGCTGATGGGGCCACTTAGCAAACCTTATGTGCTGCTAACTTAGCAGCAACATCTCCAGGCAGGAGACCAGGCAGGCAGTGCCTCCTGAGCCCATGTGCTTTATGCACAGTGATGTGCCCTGGGCCCATCCATCACCAGGGAGAGAGACCGCCGCCTAACAATGCCCGAGGATGAGTATTCACATCACTTATTCATTAGTTTGTAAGATCTGACTTTCCAGGACACAACATAGAGTTTGAAGTCATTTGAAATGTTAAAAAAAAAAAAAATGACAACTCTCGTCTCCCCACTGTTACTGTGATGGGGGTGTTTTTCTGATCTCTCTGCTTTCATCAGATTAATTGCCTGTTTCTTTGCAATGGCTTAGATACGAGGATACAGATACTGTCTGGAGGAGGCGTCCGGCTTTGAATGGTAATGAGGAATGGCTGCACACAATGGTTGTTCCTTCCGGAAACGGGAGAGGGATGTGTGCATGAGGTTTGCTAACCCATCCAGGGGTGGAACTTCATTTAGAATGTTTGCTTGGGATGTTTGAAGTAGGTACTAAAAAAAAAAAGGCAAACATTTTTAGACTCATTGGAAGGTCATAGTTTAGCCAAATATTGCCAGTTTTAATTCAGCGTAGAACATCAGACTATCAGAACTGAGAGCGACTGTAGTGACCATCTATTATAATTAAAGGCCCTCTCTTTTCAGATGAGGAAACTCAAAGGCCGGAACTGACTTGCCCAAGGTCAGGCCATGAAACTCGCAGTACACTGGGAAATAAACCCTTGTTCTTCTCATCTACATAAGCTAAATAAAAAGACACCTCAAGGTAATAAAACATACACCATCTGGCTGATGAAGAGAAGAGACTCTCCAAAATTTAAATGGACATCAGTTAAAAATAATTCTTGTTTAGGATGAAGAGTGTTTTGTCCTCCCTACCTGTCTAGACATTTCATACTTTTTGCCTTCCTAGTGCTTAGGAAATTTGCTTAACACAGGAGATGTAAAAAAAGTAGCAAAAACGGTGGCACTGCCTACTTATACTTTTCAACACCACAAGCCTTTTCCAGGGTATGGAGATATATATATATCTTTTTTTTTTTTTTTGAGGTGAGACTTTACGCTGAGGTAAAGGACATTTTCTGTGCTTAGTCCTGAAGCTTCTGTCATTTGGTGAAAATACAGGGTTCTGTGGCTCCTAGGTGTAAGGACTGGACAGTTCAGTGAGAAATGCCCAAGGCCCTGCCTCAGTGTGGGGGCCTTCTAACTTCCCGGCCTCCTGAAATCGCAGGATTCCATTCGGGAGAATGAGAAAGTTTTAGAAGACACCGGCAACCCAGTCAGGCTGCCTTTCTCATCCGAGAGAGAAACATCATAGAGAAAGCAAAACCATACACTTCTGTCAAAATTAGATGCCATCAACTGAAATGACTACTTTTGCACTTTTCTGCCATGCCTCTGGAATGGGCTTCTGGCTAAGGGGGCGTGGATCCTTCTAGTAATAACAGTGATGAGCCCTTGGATTTGTACAGAGGTTCACAGTTACACAAGGCATTCACGCGTTATCTCGCTTGCTCCTCGTGGCAAATCTGTGTAGGGATGACTGTCCCCACTCTACAGATGAGGAAACTGAGCTCTCCAGATCTGGGTTTGAGTCCTGAGTCTGGCCCCTGCTGCTCTCTGAAAGTGCTTTCTGTGAGTTGGGCCAAGTGGCTCAACTTCCCTGAGGACATTAGCACCTACCTCATCAGATCTAATTTTGGAATGAGAGGCAGATGTGCATGCAGAGCTTTGGAGGTGCCTGTACTTAGTGTCAGTGCGTGCAGGGATCATGAGCAAAAGGATTTGCTCACAGACCTTATTGCGAGGAAGCAAAGCAATGCCTGCCTTCGACCTAGACGTTAATCTCAGCTAAACACCTTGATTTTTACATCTCAGGTACTCAGAGACCTCCTGTCTTTGCCTCTCTCTGGACTTTCTGCGTCTCAGAGACTTTATGAGCGTTCTGTGGGCCCTGCCGCTTCCGTGCTCTGCGGAGCCGGCTTCCGTGGTTGCCAGGTACCTGTATATGATGCACGCCGTGTTCTGGCAGGTGCTGCAATTGTTGAGGTCTTGGCCTGTTCGATAAAAGTTGCGCCTGCAAGATAGAGCATTCGCTGGATGAATCTATGGGCAGCAGTCCCACGGGATGCACGCATTCTGCTGATGCATTCCTGCACGCAGCATTGCCCCTCTCGTCGTGAGCAAGGCTCTGCGGGTGCGTCACCATTACCGATAAAGAAACAGGAAACCCGTGATAATGGGACCTCACACTCCTACAGGGCCGTATGAATGTGTGAACACTTTCACACCAGAGGGGTTTTCTCCATGCTGACAACAACCGTGTGCGAGGAGCCAGTTATTCTTAACCCCTCGTGATACAAGGGAAGTGGGGGAACTTGGCAAATGAGTGGAAGGGAGGCTCTGAAAGGCCCTGACCTCTTCGTGCATCTCTCTCTCCCCCGTCACAGGGCTTCTGTCCTGTAAGGCAGTGTCGACTCTGACTCATACAGAAGCAAGTGTCAGTGAATGACTTCTTCCCTCCACTCCCCTTTTGTTGATTAGCTTCCATCCTTTCCCCTCCTCAGTCTGTAGGGAGCCTACTTCTCTAGGGACGAACACTGCACAACTAAATAAATAACTGCCTTCCTCTCCCCAGACTGGTGCTGAGTCACCCAGGAAAGTGACTTCTTTCTTTCCTTTGTGGAATGGTGATCTCACTCAGTTTCTACTTGGTTGGTCAGTGATGGACGGGCTCCAGCCATGGAGGGGAAGGTCAATCAAAAGTTAAGTTTAGTGGCCACCTCGGATCCCTTGTGACAAACACACAGATGACTAAACGACTGTGCAAAAGCATCACTTGTGGAGAGGACGGAGTGGGCGAAGTCCCTGCAAGCTATCGTTTCCCCCGTCATTTATCAGCTGGACCCCTATCTCAATGCAGATTGTTTCCGCCCTGTTGCTCCCCTTCTCCCGTCTGGTGATACTTGGAAACAAAAGCAAAGAGCCATGGAAAGCAGCCACAGCCTAGAACTGAACGAGACCCAGTCGGAAGGAGGGAGGTCACTGCTTCCGAGCTGGACAAACAGCAGAACCTCAGACGTGTCGGAGACACGTCCCTGATGGAAACCACTGCGCTCTCTGCCCCTATCCCGGCAAATGACTTAACCCCGTAGTTTTCAGTAGACAAAAGTTCACCTTACCCTTCTGTGAGGGCCCGAGCTTTCTCCAAGTCCTGAATGACATTCAGAAGGATTTTGATTTTCTCCTGGTTCGAGTGCAGGGACTCCTCCACGGAGTGCAGCCTGCCTTGCAGGTCGCAGAGCTCGCCCCGCGCCAGGTGCAGCTGACTAACCCCACCGGCCTCCCCGATGCGCTGAAGTGGGGTCTCCCTCCTGGGAGGAGAGGATGGGCCGTGACCGTTTCCGGGACAATTTCGAAACTCTGGGGTGTCTGACTGGGCAGGGTTCTTTGCCACCTGCTCCTGACAGGCAGGGACAGGTTTTGGTGCGTTGTTTGGTCTGAGTGACAGCAGGTCCTGGGGGTTGTTACCCAGGGAGTAACAGTCAGAAGCCCCCTCTGGGTGGGCTGGCCGGCTGGGGGAGGTGCGAGTCCGTGGAGGTGAAGGGACACACGTTTCCTTTGACCGAGATGACGGTGGGCCAAAGTCTTTGTCATCAGTGTTGTCTTTGGGCAAAAGCAATTCGGGTTTAAGTTTCCCTGTGCCTGGCATGTGGTTGGCACCGCTGGTGGCATTTAAGCAGGAGGGGGCTCCTTCTGCATCTGACGGTGGCACTCTTCTCTCATCACCTGGACACATGGCAGCCGAAGGGTGGACGGAGTTGCTTATCTCTGCAGACCTGTCTCGGCTGAAAGTGGCCTCTCTTGCTGCCCAGGTAGGACTGTGGTACATGTCATCCGGGACCTGAATGGCAGCTGTTGCTTTTTCTGAGGCCCTCCAAGTTCCTGTTTCCAGGCATATGCTGACAGGCCCATTGCTTTGTACCTTGGACACTCTAGGGAGAAACGGGTGGGACACCTTGACCCTTCGAGGCTCCTCCTCGAGATGCTGAGCCAGCCGTAAGTAAGCAAGATCAGAAGACACGATGTCCTGCTCAGAGAGGTTGCCATTGACCTGGGCGGCACTTGGGGATGCTGTTGGCATTTCCACCAGCGACTTGCTGGCTGTGAGTCTCTTCCTTTTGAAAACTGGGAAATGCTTCCTGAGACTGGGGGAGGTTTGGATGGCAATGTGCCGCAAGCCCCCTGCCTTCTGGGGCCTGGGGAAGGAGAGGGAGTAGGTGGGGAGGCGATGGTGCCTGGGCGCTTGAGTCTTGCCCATCACAGCCGGGTCTTCAGGAGTGTGGACATCGACCTCGGTCAGGCCAGGCGGAGCCTTACTGGCCCCATCCTCCTTGAATCGTACCTGCTGGGACTTGCTCCTGCGGTGATGCGGTTGCCTCACAAACTCCACCGACTCTAGACTGTTACGCTTCAGCAGCACAGGCCGCACTTTCATAGTTTGCTGGGCCATTGAGCCTCAGTTGAAAGGGTAGGGACCATACACTTCTCTGGGGCGCATGTCCCTAGGTCTTGGGAGTGGCATCTGCTGATGGCGTCTCAGACACGGACGTCGGCCAGCCAAGATGGAGTGGCCCTTTCCTCTGCGTGCAGGACGCTGTGTAGGCCATTCCCAGCCTGCAGCTGCCACTTGCTAGCCATCCGTAATGCTTCCCTTGCGGTTACAATGTTATTTCATCGCAGTGCTAATTGCCACTTAGATAAACAATGAGTTAGGCTAATTATTAAACATCCGCTCCACCAAGAAAGCCGGTGGGTTGTTCATGAAGGGAGGCTGGCAGGCGGCTCTGGTCCTGGAAAAAGCTGGCTGTCTTAAACAAAAAGACAGCACAAGTACCATGTAGTGGGGAGCGCCAGCCTGCCGACGCGTGAATTCCGAAAGCAACCTGCTATGGCTGGAGCCGACGGCCTCCTTTCCTGGAGCATCAGTGTCCTGTGGAAAACTGCAGGAGACTTACACACATCTTCTTCCCAAAGCGTGCAAGCGGGCGGAGACAGCGATGACCCCGGGCTTGGCGTCTTTGAAGATACATGATGCTCCTAAGGGAACGCCCCCACTTCCGTCAATCACAGATCCTGCCTTCGGGGCCATTGTTTCCTTTCATGCTCCGCTCCTTTTCTTCAGTGAGTGAAACTCATCTTCCTAAATAGCCGCACAAAACCCAGTGGGGCATGACCAGGACGGGGCTGAGGCATCTGAAGGCGGGCAGAGGGCAGAGTCCCTGCTGGGAGTCACACGTGGGCAGAGCGATGCACGGCTGCCGCCTCCGGGAATCTGAGCCGGGAGCGGGGACTGCGGGTCTGAGACCCGGCTGTCATTGCCAGCAGGCAGGGAGAGTCTGAAAGGGAAGAGACAAGAGTGGCAGCTAAGAATGCAGTTCCCGAGGACCTGTGCTTCTCCGCAAAGGCCAGCCTCTCAGTGGAGTGCTTCGGGCCGGACTGTCTAGGAGTAAGTCAGACACACTGCCACCGCCCTGCTGCCTGTGCCCCTGAGCCAGCCACCTCATGGCCACAGAGCCTTGGAACCAAATGCCCATCTGCTTGGATCACTGCCTCCTTCCACTCCCAGGTGCCACCTAGCCAACTTCTGTTCACCTGTGAGGTCCCAGCTTAAATGTCACTTCCTCAAGCAGCCGGGGCAGGGCCGTGCCAGGACCCCCGCGGCTACACCTTCGCGTCGCGTCCTCCAGAACGCCAGTGAGCGGCCCCGAACCGGTCATTTGTGTGCGTGTCTATTGAGTGTGCGTCTCCCCCGCTGGCCCGTAAGCTCTAGGCTGGCAGGGCCGGGGCGCCTTATTGCCCTCCCCCGCTTTGGACTCACTGTGGGCGCTGCCTGAGCAGACAGTTATAGAAGGTCCTTGGGAAGCGCAGCAGAGCCTGGGCATGGGGAGTCCTAGGGGATCCTGCCAGGGCCGCAGGGCCGAATTCTCTGCTGTGACCGTCACATTTACGTGACGACAAGGTTTTCCCTGACATCTTCATTTTTTAATTGCTTTCAAGGGGATAGCTATGCCTAACATTCTCTGTGGACCGTGCACCCTGTAATAATAAGTTACCGTTTATTAGCGAACCCTGTTTTCCCCATTCCGAGCGCTTTCCGGGCATTAATCCAACAGCTCTCACTTGCCGAGTCCTCACTCGTGCCAGGCGCTGGTCGAAGCACTTTCCAAACCGGAGTTCATTCGTTCCCTACCCCGTAGGGTGGGTACTGTCATTATCCCCATTATCAGGTGAGGACGCAAAGGCCCAGAAGGGTTAAGTAAGCTGCCCAAGGACACACAGCCAGTGACAGAGGCAGGAGCTGACCTTACAGTCTGGCTCCACAGCCTGTTCTCTCGACCCCTACGCCCCACTGCCTTTCCAATAGTGCATCATCTATCTCATTTAATCCTTTCAACAAACCTATGAGCTGTCAATATTCCTACTAACTGATGAGGAAGCCAAGGCTCAGAGTGGGGAAGTACTCATGGGGGTACTGAGATGTGAACCCTCGTGCCTATAATTTCAGAATCTGGTTCTTAGCCATGAGAGGATGACTTTGTTCTCTTGAGCTCTACCCTGGGGACAGACAGGTGATATAAGTGATTTGCACAGAGTTTGAAAACCCCCACTGGTCTAGAGGTGCAGGGAACTCCCCCGACCTAGACATTGCGAAGTGAACCCATTTGCTGAGGTCCGAGGGATCACACGGAGATGAGGCGAGTTTGAAACCTGCCTGGGTTGACGGAAGGATTTAAAAGAAAAACCAAAGTGGTAGAATAGTCTCCACTCTGTCTGTGGTGCCCAGCCTTATGGTAATGGTAGAAACCTCTGACCGCTTTAAACTTGGGTGCTTTGCTCTCCGAACATTCCTCATTCATACTCATTTTATGGGTGAAGCTTAAGCCTTTTTGTCTGTCTTCTTCCTCCTCCAGGGATTACTAGTTGCTCAGGGCAACTCCAGCTTTCCCTGCTCCTGGCTCCCAGCGGGGCGGGACGGGTCCTGAGACGGAACAGGCCCCATCTGTGATGTGAAGGAGCCGTCAGCTTGGCATGAGGCCCTGCAACGGCGCTCACATTCTGAACGTACCTCAGACCTGGATTCAAACCCTTGTCCCTTATTGGCTGAAGGGTTTGGGGCATTACCTATCCTCTCTGGGCCTTAGTTTTTTTGTCTGTAAAACGTGCTGACACTCATAGCATGGACACTCCCAGACGCATGCATCTGATGGGAGAAGTCAGTGAGACGCTGTATGCAGAGCTCTCAGCCCAGAGCTCAGCACACAGTAAATGATCACGTGGGTTTGCCATTGCTGTTCATACTGCTCTTGTCACCTGCAGCCAGGCTTCCTCGTCATGAAGGCCAGAGAATGTGTGGATGAACCACTGTCTGCAGCTTTTCCAGAGCTGGTCGAGCCACTCATAGGACAGAGAATGGGCTGAGTTTGGGGGAACCACCTCCCCTTTGCCTCATCTGTCCCCAAAGCAGGACAGGCCTCTGGGCGCTGTACCATCCCATAATTTTCTGAGGAGATGTCCCTACTGGTGATGGGTTCCCTGGTCACTCTGCCCAGCAGTCCCCAACAACCACAGCATCACAATCAGTCTCCCGTCCCCATGACTGCACAGAATGTTTAGGATTGGAAGAACATAGTTGTCCACCCCATGATCCATCCCATGACTAAGTCCGCTCCACCTCACCCTCTGCAGGTAGCAGTGGGGCTTGCCTGGATGCCTGTACTGACAGGGAGCTCACTGCCCACTTTTAGACAATAATACTTATTTTTATTGATAGCAGCCAATATGTATTGGAAACTTACCGTTACCCAGCACTGTGTCGGCACTGGGCATTCACCCTTATACATAGTACATGACCCCCACTTTGCAGAATGAACAGTTAAGACATGTGAGGGGCGTCACCTCCCCGAAACGACACAGCACACCCGCCTCCCTCCTGTGCTGCAGAGCCTGGGTCTTACAAGTCTGCTTTTGTGGATTTGTCTGCCTAATTGTCCTGTACTTTCTCCCTCTCCTTAACTGTTCATTAGTGCTTCATTCTGGGAGAGTTAACTCACTTAGGCTACAATTGTCTGAAGCTGGTGCTCATAAGAGCTAATGTTTAGTGAGCATTGATTATGTGCCAGGCGTTGTGATAGGTGTTTGTCGTTTACTCTCCTCTTTAATCCTCGTGGCGATCTCAGGGGCGAGTGCTGTCTGTCCCTCATTCTGTAAGTGAGGAAACTGAGGCACAGGATGTTAAGTGGTTTGACCCCAAGGACTGACCCTGGAGTGCAGGCCCCTGACCCCTCCCCCTTCCTCCCTCTGCAGGACTGGGGAAGGCCTTCCGGTGCAGGGTCGCAAGTCCCTCTGCACTTCCCTCCTGAAAGTCCACGGCTCTTCTGGCTTTAACTCTGCTTTGGCTCCAGGAAATCTGTGTGCCCTTGAGGTGTTTTCTTTTGATCTTTAAAAACAGTTGGTTTTCTATTATTAAAGCCATTACAGGTTCATTGTAAAAATTCAAATAATGGAGATAAACAAAAAAGGAAGAAAGGAATCATCTGAAATTTCACCGCAATTTAGTTACGTTCACGAGGCATCTCGCCGTGCAGGACTGGTGCCCGCCTTGCACTCCCATCGTCTGTACGGGCAGGTTCACGGAAAGCTCGTTTTTCAGCTGAACGACGTGGAGAAGGTTTAGATCATAGCTTATAGATTCACACCATCCTTTCAAGTAGGCTAACAGGACTCTGTTGTCTAGTTATACCATCATTTTTAAAAATAGTCTCCTTTTGTGGACATGGAGGTTGTTTCTAAATATTTGGTAGCATTAATAACTCTGTAAGTAAACTTTTTTTTTTTTGCAAACTGTGGAGCACTTTTGTGCACCTTAGAGCACTTGTCTAATTATTTCCTTGAAATAAATTTCTCGAAGAAGAATTAGTGGGTTAAAATATTTACACACTTCACATTTTGTTGATAATATCATTTTCCCTTCCAGAAAGTTCTACTAACGTGCACCCCCACCCCCATTACTGCCTGAGAAGGCCTTTCTACCAGAGCCTTGGTCCCTGTGTTTGGTCAGTTTCTGATTTTTTTTTTCATCATTGCCAATAAAATGGGAGAGCCATTGTCTCTGATACTTTTAATTATGGAATTTATTTAAAATGGGGCATTTCCCCACACGTTCCTTGGTTTCACACTACATTTTGTGTAACTAAAGAATGAAAAGTTGAACGTGACAATTTCAACAATTAAGGTAATGTGGACACTCTTGTGTCCTGGACATCACTAGGAAGCTTAGTAAATAATAACGATTTTCACTTAAAAACTGCATGCTTGTATTCCAGTTCTTCTGCCCCTCCATGCCCACCATGGCCTTTGTGCAGACACGTTCTGGGGAGCATTCCTGGCCAAGGGGAATGGCCTTCTGCAGGCCTCAGCTCTCGCAGGCTCCCAGCTCGCCGCTCGTTGGAAGGGAGTTCCCCGGGCCGTGGTGGTCAGGCTTAATTACTGTCCTGGCCAGCATCCAGAATCACTCCCCAGAGGCGGCTGCAGCACTCCAGTGCGCACCCGGGGCTGAGAGTTATTGCTGATCCTTGCAACACCGTATTTTCTCCTCCCTTGATTATTGACTTGCTGAACGCTAACCGACCGTTTATGTGCCAGCCGTGCCTTGTCCCCGTTGGATGGCCCTCGGGAAATCAGTGTCTACTTAGGAGGTGCTGTCCCTGCAGGTCACAAACCTTAGACTCTCTCTGGAATAGACTCCCACTTCTCTTCCCCAGGTTGTAGGCTCTACCTGGAAGGATTAAGTGCATAGGCTTTAGCTTACGATGGACTTGGACTAGAACCTTCCACTTTCTGACTGTTGAGCTCAAACAAGCGATGTGATCTTGGTGAAACCACATGGAGTGGTTGTGAGGATTCAATGAGATAATATGGTGAAAGTGCTCAGCATGGTCAACGGTAGCTCCTCAGGTAGAACACAACCGGAGACTGTGAGACGCCCAGGAGTGGGTCCCGGCCCGTCTGCTTCCCCTGGCGAGTGAGCTGTGGGTACCCTGTCAGGAGGCCATGCACAAGGAGGGCACCCCCAGGAATTCTGCCCTTCTCCCTGCCCCGCCCACACTTTGCGTACCGCTTTGGCATAGCGTTTATGTCCCTGCACAGTGACCTTCAGCCTCCTCGGCTAGACTGCAGCCTCCCTGAGAGCAAAAAGGGATCGCGGTCCACTCTGAACACCTGGTCCCTACCCACAGCTTGCTACAGAGCCAGTGTTAGGTGAATTCTTTACAAAGGAATGGCTCACCCCTTGCTACCTTATCTGCCTTAGTGTCTATGGCAGGGAATAGTTCTATAGTTGCCATGCAATACATATTTTTGTAACTAATTCATTAAGAGCAAACTAATTAATTCACTTCCAACTTGCTTTCGCCGTCAAAGATACACCATCACTGCGTCTCTGGAATGAATGAGCTATGTCTGCCCTTTAATGTATGATGCTTGCTTTATCTATGAGTCAGATTTAATTGGGCACTGTGATTAAAATGGTAGAGACTGTTAAAAGGAATAAGACCTGATCCCTATTGTAGCGCTAAGAAGGGGCCTTGAAATGCCACCTCATATGGAATCAGTCCTTGGGAAGTGGTACAAAGCGAACAGAGTTGGGGTGACTTGCAGGAAGCTATATGATCTGTTGCATGTATTCACATCCTGCTTCAAGCATCAGGGGATTTACATGTGAAGTGGGATTTGGACTTTATTCTGTGTCCAAGAGTCAGCAATTTTCTCTTTAAAGAGCCAGATAGTAAGTATTTTCAGCTTTGCCAGCCATATAGCCACTGTTGCAATTACTCAACTCTGCCGGGTGGCAAGAAAGCAGTCCTAGACTATATGTCAACAAGTGGTTGTGACCATATTCCAATAAATCTTCATCTGTAAAGCAGGCAGGAGACCAGAGTTGCCCTGAGGGGCGAGGCGCTGGTTGCCAACCCCTGCTTTAGGCGATGGGGAGTCACGGTGGGTTTGGAGCAGGGGGCACTTGATTGGGTTTTTGTTTTTCAGAGGAATCTCTGTTTGCTGACACATTACCGTCTCCCTTCCCCTTCTGTGCTTAGAGTCAGTAATAATAACATTTACTACTCATACCATACACATAGTTTATAACTTACAAAGCATTTTCTAACCCCGTGTAATACCTCCTAGGAGTTCAAGAAGCATCGCCCCTGCTTTAAGGAAGTGAAATCAGCCCCAGAAGAGTTAGAGACTTGTCCTAAGTCACAGAGGTGATGGAGCACAACCCCGCTGACACCAGGCTCAGAGCTCTAGTGGAGACCCCAAGCCCCCACTCTCAGCCCACCGATGTCTCTGCTTCATTTAGCCAGCCAGGTGTATAACCATTGTATGTGTTGGTCATGTTTTCCTTGCTAGAGGGTGCCTTCTTTAAGGATGGGGACACCCCGATACTCCTCTGACATCCTCCAAAGTACGAGGCACAGTGCTGCGTTTGTGCGAGACACTTTAACAATAACTACTGGTCGCTCACCCCTGGGTCTTGTGGTTCTTCACATCAAAGTTTCCCTTCCCTTCCATTTGTGTTCAGTTAATTGCTTGATCAAATCTGTTGGCAGGTGTCACTACATACCTATCTGAAATCAAAGCGTTAACATTCGCGGTCCGAGCCTTTGTCTTTTCAATTTGAAAGTTGTCGCAACAGCTTTCTCAATGAGGAACAGGGGGGCTGATAAGTTTTTCCAGTCCTTCTGAATCTTCCAAACAGTCAAGAAGCCAAAGGGAACAGCTTTCTATTTGCCATCTGGAATTACTAAACGTAGGTGTGCTTTTCCCCTCCTGCCTCCCCTTCCTGGCCTGCTTCTCCCCAGTGTCTTTAGTAAGGGGTCCTGGGTCAGTGATTTACTCCTTGAGCTGTTCAGTGTCAGGGGTGGGGACTCAGTACCTCTTGGAATTGCCTCTCCTCCAAATCTCAGGGGATGTGCGCTATGGGGGACA
Source organism: Lyroderma lyra (assembly GCA_004026885.1). Classification (NCBI taxonomy): domain Eukaryota; kingdom Metazoa; phylum Chordata; class Mammalia; order Chiroptera; family Megadermatidae; genus Lyroderma; species Lyroderma lyra. The sequence goes on from PVJL010003177.1 coordinate 92,882, forward strand.
GTTCTCTGAGCCACACATTCCCTGGAATAGCTTGTGCCGCTGCTGCTGAAAGGTCACCTCTGGCTCGCTGTCCCCAGGGTAAGCGTTTCAGCGCCATCAGATGCAGACGCCGGCCAGCGCCTCCAGCTTTCGCTCATGGGGAAAGCACAGCAGCCTCGCAGAGCTCTGCGTGTCACTCAGCACTTTGAATTCTTTCCAGAAGGTTTTTCTGACATTCCTCACTGCAATGCTATTTCACTCCGTCACCAGGGACATCTTAACCAGCTTTTAGGTTATATTCTTTTGACTTTAAAGGCTTCGATTTGCTCTTCCCGGCATCAGACACTAGGGGCGCTGCCTGCTCAAACATACAGAGAGGACTCAGATTTATCACCAGAGGAATGGCTGTGTGTCAGATGGGGGCGGCAGGAACAGCATTGAGGGGTCATGTCCCACGCCCTTTCTCCATCAGCTCAAGTCCAGGAAAGCCAACAAGAAGCGAGGCCGCCAGTGATCTGCTTTGCTGTGAACAGACTCATTTGCAGCATACGGAGTTGGCTCAGGGCACCTCTAGGTCTTTCTCAATGTCAAGGTGTTAACATTTCCTGTTTCAGTAAGGGGGCAGGATCCGGTGGCAGTGGGAGACGGCAGGGAACCCCTTCCCCATCGCAGCACCAGCTCCTTCGGTTTTCTGGCACCTGAGAACTCTGTTTCCTTCTTAATTAGTCCGAGTTTACACTTGCTGGTCCCAGCCTGCACGTTGTCTGCAGCTGTTATGAATAAAGTTGGAAGCGTGTTTCCACTCTGATGGATCTGTGCTCTTCTGTGAACCGGTGAGACATATTTGGTTGATTAAAATATTGGTACTTACACTAAATGTAAGGATGACTCCGGTGACCCTTTGCCCTTTAAGCTCAATGCCAAGGTTTTCCAAGTGTCTTCAGACTTAGTAGCCCATTGTGGCCCCACGAGTTCTGCCAGGACCTGGCGTTATTACTCACACTTTGCAGATGAGGAAACTGGGGAAGGGAGGGGAAGATTTGCCCAAGATGAGTGTGGTCTGGCAGGGCCCAAAGAACCTCAAAACTCTATTAGATCAGGAGCTTCCGGGGTGATCAGGGCACTTGACTTTCTCCAGACCCATCAACGCTGCCGTGGGTGAGAGCCAGCAGAAGCAGCCCTGAGCATGGGTCTGTCAAGGACCCCCACCCCCAGTGTTCTCAGGGCCACCAGGAACAGTTGTCAAGCCGTGGCTTCCGCAGTGCTCCGCCCTCCCCGGGACTGCAGAGTGTTGGCAGGAAGGCTTTCCTGCTCCTGGATCCTGGCCCACACTGCAGACTTTTCATGAGGAGGAGGGAAGGGGGGAAGTGGATGGTCTGATTTAATCACAGATGAACCGAGAACTCAGTGGCAGCCAGCAGTTTGTGGAAGCGCAGGACTCCAGCACTGTTAAGGAGCTCACCCTTCACTTCTGAGCCCAACAAATGGTGTGCCCAGCCAGTATCACGTGTGGCACGTAGTAGGTGCTCAATAAACAACAGCTGCCACTGTTCTTATTTTTACCATGATTACTATCTGCACTGGGCCCGGGTCACACAGAGATAGAACAAAATCCCAGGACTTAGAAGTCCCTGTGTGGAGCTGAGGCACATCTCCAGCAGTAGCCCAGCCTGCACCCGGCCCCAGCTCCCTTGTCACCCTACAGGGCAGGGGATAGAGAAGGGCACCGAGCTGGGTGGACCCTGTTCCTTGTGGTCTGGGATCCTCACTTTTAGCCACAGGCACTCACCAGAATCTCCCCCACCCCCAGCCCCTAGCCTGGAGAGAGGCTGGGGCATTCATTCATCCTCTCCTGTTGAGGGTAGGATCTCATTCCTGGAGCTCTGCCATTTTCTGAATCCATGAAGGAGATTAAATTATTTAACCTCTTTGTGCTTTGGTTTCTCCATCTATAATACGTGGCTAATAATATTACTTCGTAAGTTGTCTGTACAGTTTAAATGAAGTCACACTTTATAGCATTCAGTAAAGTACCTGTCAGGCTAGAAGCACTTAGTAAATGCTGGCTCCTTTTCTCATTACTGGTATTATTACTGCTGCCATCATTATCCTTGTTATTATCAAAGTGTGGGAACCAACAAAGACTTCTGTTACTCACCAGTCATGCCATTCAAACTCTCATCTGTCCAACACGAGCTACTACGCAGAGTGGGTGGCGGAACTGATTGATAAACTACAAGTAGATGTATGAGATAGTTTACAATAAAAAGCAGATGCCGTAAAACCAAAGGCAGTACGGACGATGGGAGATAGAAGATGAAGAGTAAGGTCAGTAAGGAAGAGGAAATCTGGGCATACACTTGGGGGTGAGCATCCTAGGAAATCATGGGAAAAAGGGAACCCCAATGGCACATGTCGTTGTCATTACTTAGAGTATATTGTTTCATCACCAGAGACTTCACCTCTAAGAAAAACTTACATAGGACTATTCGTTGTGAACTTGTTGGCACATCTAAAACTTCAGGCCTAAACTCCTTGAGAAGAGAGAATTCTGATGACATTTGAAAGGTATCGCAGTAAAAAATGTTGGAAGACTATGAGCTCTTTAACCTGGAAAAGGGAAATGGTTGGGGAGGAAATGTTCCATTAGAAGAGTTTCCTACAACCTTGAGTAGGGAGTAGCATCCTTCTGTGACGTTTCTGAAAACAACCAGAACTCCATGGGCAAATGCCTGGAGCAGCAACGTGAGCGCCAGCTAAAGACATAAATTTCACCCACACCCAAGTAATCCAGCAATGTGGTGTGGCCGTGAGGTCGTGTGCTCCCTGTCCACGCACACGGTTGGATGGCCACCTCCCAAGGCCACGTGGGGAAGCTCGTTGCGCTGTCAGGGAGCACGGAGATGACTCCTGCACCCCAGGTCCGGGGGATACAGGAGCAGACTCTCAGAAGAGGGGAGCAGCTTTTCTCCCGTGTGTGTGTATGAACCACTCTTAACACAAACCATTCCCTACAAAGCTGCTCACCTGGCAGTCAAGGGGCAGGCCGGTTAGAGCAACCAAATCACTTTAAATTGTTATTTAAGATAAAGACGATTAGGAAATCATTTGGCCAAGCAATGGTCCGCAGATCTGGGGAAACGTTCCCCTTGTCAGAAGTGACTGCGTCTCCTGCCACCAAACTCCCCTGTGCATCTCAGCTGCCATCAGCACAAGAGAGTGTGCAACCCCCAGGATCTCAGAGCTGGGGAGCTCTCCTCCATCCAGGCGCTCATCGACTGGGCCGTCATCTTCTGCCCCATGGGGGCTCCTTCTGGGCAGGGTTGTGCCTTGCTCAATGTCATGTGACTCGCGACTACGGAGAGCCAGCCCCGTATCAGACAGCTGGTTATGGCGTACAGTTAGGAGCATGGGCTCTACAGCCTCCCTGCCTGGGTTTGAATTCTGGCTCTGTCAGTGACTAGCTCTGAGCTCTTTGGGACTCAGTTTCCTTATTTGTAAAATGGGATCGATAAGAGTACCCCTCTGTACACACACGCACACACACATGCACACACTGTAGTGTAAGTTAAATTAGGTAATAAAAGTTAGATCACATGTGTCAGGGAGTTTGGACGTCACCCTGAGGGCCCTGGAAGCCTCACGGGTTGGAGGGGAGAAGCAGGTGACATGTTCTCTGGGGCAGTCCGGATCCTTTGCACGTTCCTTGGGTTGCAGGGATGTGCTGGTGGAGCCTTTGGCAGGATGACCTGGCCCCCAGGGAGGTGGTTTCGTTTGGCCCTGAGGAGCGTCTCCCTCTGAGCCTTAGTGGAAGTCGTCCCTCCTCCTTTCTGCAGGGGGCTTGCCAAGTAGCGAAGATGTGCTTGTGTCCTCTACATCATCTGTGTGTGGGGGGGTTTTCTGCCACCACTTCCCGACACACATCCAGGGTCTCATTTCTGAGCGGCCTCTGCATCATGGGAGCGCTGGGGAGGGGCGCAGGTGGGCCGCAGAGCCTGTGGGAGCAGGGGGACGGCCCGGCAGGGATCGGGGCCCTTGGGACGTGGCAACCTCAGAAAGCCCCCTCAGCTCATCCTCTCTCAGTCCCATGGAGACTTCCCAATCAATTCCTCCCCCAGCGAGGGCTCCTCAGTCAATTAAGAAGGCTCCTCATCATTTAAATGGGTGGCGACAGTCTGACACAAACACCGCGGGTGGCCGCAGCTCACCAGGCAGTAACTATTAGCCAAATCACATCGGAACTTCCATCAGTAACACCTTATGGAGCTCATTCGTGGGCTTGTTAGCCCCCAGTCACTCCTAACAAGGATCGTCTCCCTGTGGGAGTGCCCGCACAGAGTCCTGGGGACACTGTTGCGATTGCTCCCCAATCAAAGCTGTTCGGTACTGGGGAAGGAACCAGTCACTGGAACCAGGGAGACCCCGGTATGCACCCCTGCTGGTCCTCTTTCCAGCTGTGTGGCCCGGAGCAAGCGACTGAGCCTCTCTGAGCCTCAGGAACTCATTTACAAAACAGAGATCCTGGTCACAGCCTCTCACTGGGATGTGGTCAGAATTATTTGAGGCCACGCACAGCTTGGTCATACAAGGTCCTGCTAGTAATTTCATAGTAGTTATACTAAGGACTGCAACCCCAAATACCTTCGGCGAGTGAAAGGCTGGGAAAGATTGGGAAAGAGAAGCACGCCAAGAGGACAGCTGCTGCGAACAGCAGTCCTCGTTATTACGTGATGTCCAGGTCCAGTGTTACCGGGGCCAGTGAGGTCTCAGAAGCCAGGACTGAGCATTAAGTGTTCCAATTTTTATTTGTTGGTAACGAATTTCAACTTTTAAAAATGATTTGGGGGATGAATCAAACACATCTGAAAGCTGCTCCTTTGCAACCTCTTGGTTCTCCTTTCTACGAGAACTGATTTAAAACTGGGTCCTAAATATAAATAGCTCCGGGCTGCCAGGCACAAAGCAGGCTGGGAGCGGACTGTCTGGGAGTAATGAAATGCCTCACACCTTCCAGCGTGATACCACTCATCAGCAGGTCTTGTGTACAGGCTTGTGTGATGCCCAGAATCCCGCTGAAATAGAGACGTAGGGCAGGGCTTGGGCACATTCCCCATGGCATATGCTGCAGTAGAAGGTCCCAGGAGGTGGCCAACAAAGAGTGTGGCATCTACGTCCAGGAGCCCAAGTCACTCACGTGTGCCGTGCTCACCCCGGCGGCAGCTTGGCTCCTCTGTCCTATTCACACTTGAACGAAGTGAGAACACTCCGGGTGAACTACAGCAGCTAAGACAAGAGCATGTCTGAACACCCTTGCAGAGCTGAACTTGTCTCCTAAAACCAACTCCCTTGAGCCTGACTGTATCTGAAAGGTCTGTTGCCTTTGGAAGGCTTCTGTTGCATTTTACCCGTAAGCATGTTCTCTTATCCTAGGTTTGGTATCCTAGGGGGTGAGCTGTTGGAAATAGAGTATTAATTGCTCATGAAGATATTTTTCTCAGACTATTGAGCGGTCCTGAGTTGGACCTTTTCATTCATTCGTTCGTTCATTCAATAGTGAGTATCTACCACACACCAGGCGTTCTGCAAGGGGCCTTGGATAGTCAGAAAGTTCTGAGAACAAATACAAGCTTTGCTGCGTGGTAAGAGAGCCTCAGTTTCCTCATATGTAAAATGAGGATGATAACAGAGCTAATTCGTATGGTAGTCGAAGGGTTCCACAAAGCACATCTACTCATGGCCAGCCTGCCATAAATACCAGCCAGCAAATGATCGTTCATCTCAGCTATCAGCTCAGCCTTTGGGGTTGCTACTGCTACTCCCACTTCCACCAGAGGAAGAAACTGAGTTTTGAAGTGACGAATTGTTTTCCAAGGTCACACACTTAGCAAGTGTTAGAGCTGGTGTTGGCTAGTCACCAGAGCCCACTGTCTTTCTACCGGGTCGCCCTGCCAGGGGCAAAGCACTCCTGGCCTGCTGGCTGTCCTATCAGAAAGAATTTGGAGCAGTCCTCAGTTTAAGCTCCGTGAAGACGGCAGGGGACTCAGGGCTTCCGCTGGGAACGTGTGAAGGGAAATACTGTCGTTCAGTAACACTTATGGAGTCCTTCTCTGAGCCAGGCCCATCCTGGACATGGGCGCCCGGCCTCCCTCATGGAGCTTCCAGCCCATCCGCAGTCCTGCAGATGGAAGCTTGTGCCCAGGTGACCGTGAGGTCTCAGAAACGCCGGGCAAACCGAAGCACAAGAGGCGGCCGGAAGTGCTTGGGGCCCGCACCGATGGCTGCCGAGTCGCTCCGGTTACTAATGAAATGGCGTCGTCATCATTGGCAGGCAACTTGATTTCGCACACGGCGCGCATCCGTCTGGGCCTGCTGAAGGTAAATTAAGGTGTCCAGCTTGTGTCACAAGCCACTCTTAGGGGAAGAACTTGCTTTTGTCTGGAGCAGCAGTTCTCAACCTGTGGGCCGCGACCCCTTGGAACTGTATTAAAGGGGTGCGGCATCAGGAAGGCTGCGAACCGCTGATGTAGAGGCACCAGCGGTGTGTCTCCGGGAGGGAGAGTCTTTCGGCCATTTCTACTTCCCTGTTTCCTCTCTGTTTAGACTAAGTGCTTGATAATTGGGCTCATGCAGAGAAGGAGCTAGACTCCAGCTTGTTTGCTTGGAACATTTTAGAAAGTCAACGTAGTTAATGAGGATGGTAACTACCACTTAGTGAAGACTGTTTGCCAGACATGGTAAAGGCTTTACATACGTTATCTAATTTAATCCTCACAAACAACGCAGTACACTTGAAAGTGCAATTATCCCTGTTTCACACATGAGGAAATTAAGGCTCAGAGAGGTCAAATTCTTACTCAAGTTTCCACAGCTGGGAAATGGCAGAGAGAGCAATGAACCAGGTGTCATTTTTCTCTAGAGCTGTGATTCTCATCCAGGGGTGATTTTAACCCCCAGGGACATTTTGGAAAGTCTGGGGACATCTTTAGTTGTCACAACTGGGAGGAGGTTACTATTGGTGTCTAGGGGGCAGAGACCAGGGATGTTCTAAACATCCTACAGTGCACAGGATACCTCTACAGTGAGGAAGGTCTGGCCCCACATGTCAAGGGAGCAGCAGCTGAGAGGCCCAGTGCTTCCTGCGCCCTGTCCCCGTCACCAAGCATGCTTGTGCAGGCACCTCATTCTGAAGCACTTTGCATTTTGTAAAATATTCTCAGTCTCTGTTGAAGTGTTGTCTTTACATCCTTGCTTGCTCTTTCTTTGTCTGAGACCGGCGACGGAACAATTTAGATCACACCATTCCCAGAAAAAGATTTTAATGAACCGCAGAACAAGGGGAACCCCAATGGGTTTTACAGCCCCACTTCAGCTAAGGTTCAAGTTCACTAATCCCAGAAAGGAACTCATTAGAGTCTTATAGGCTGCAGGACAAATGTTAATAGCTTTACCTTTAATTTAAGCCGGGCTTTATTTTTATAGCTGGCCCTGTGGTAGCAACTCGATTTATTAAGGCAATTTGAACAGCTGAGGGAAATCAATAAAGTATATAAGCACATGTGGTGCTTGTGCTATTTGTAAATATAATTCTGACTGCTCATGTACATATAGGCATGCTCACATATGGTCTAAGAATATGCTTATCTCTGCTCTGTGTTTTAAAATTGACTCTTAAGTTAGTACTTTTGGTCTTCTAAATGTGGTCTCCAAGTTATGAGATGAGACAAGGTCAGAATGAGTAGAGAAAGAAACAAAAATTAATTCCCACCTGCTGGAAGGAAAATTCCTCAAAGTATATGGGTCTTGGGTGGTGCTTTTGCTTACCCATAAAGATGGAATCATGATTGGGTTTAACCTACACATTAGACCAGGTGAACCTAACAGACGTATATGGAAATTCTGGAACCTGATGGTTTCACAGGTAAATTATACGAACATTTAAAGAATAACTAATACCAATCCTTCCAAATTCCTCCAAAAGATGGAAGAGGAGAGGACCCTTCTAAACTCATTTTACAAAGCCAGCATTGACCTGATACCAAATCCAGACAAGGGTACTACAAGAAAAAAACAAAAACAAACAAAAGGGAAAAAAAATGCCACAAAACTATAGGTCAAATCCCTGAGGAACATAGATGCAAAAATCCTCAATAATATATTAGCTAACCAAATTTATCAATACGTTAAAAGGATAATACAGTATGATGAAATGGGATTATTCCAGGGATGCAAGAATGACTCAACATATACAGATTAATCAATGTGATAAGCCACATTCACAAAATAAAGGATAAAAATTAAATAATTATCTCAATAAATGAAGAAAAAGCATTCAACACAATTCAACAGCCCTTCATGATTTAAAGTTCTCAACACACTGGCTATAGAGCGAATGTACTTTAACATAATAAAGACCGTATCTGACAAGTCCATAGTTAACATCACTCTTAATGGTGACACACTGAAAAGTTTTTGTCTAAGATCAGGGACAAGACAAGGATACCCACTCTCATCAGTTTTATTAACATAATACTGGAAGTCCTAGCCAGAGCACTTAGGCAAGAAAAAGAAAGAAAATGCATCCAAATCAGGAAAGAAGTAAAATTGTCTCGATTTTCAGATGGCATGATATTATATATATAGAAAAACCTTAAAGACTCCAGCAACAACAACAACAACAAAATGTTAGAACTAATAAACATCAGTAAACTTCCAGGATATAAAATCAGTACACAAAACTCAGTGGTATTTCTATACACCAACAACAAATCATCAGAAAGAGAAATTAAGAAAACATCCCATTTACAATAGCATCAAAAAGAACAAAATACTTAAGAATAAATTTAACTAAGGTAAAAAAGCTGTACAATGAACACTATGACATGATAAAAAAAATTGAAGAGGATACAAAACAATGGAAAGTTAATCCATGTTCGTGGATTGAAATCACGTCAAAGAGAAAACGTGCAGTAGTATTCACAACAGCCAAAGTATGGGAAAAAACTTAAGAGTGTGTTGACGGATGAAAGGATAAAGAAAATTTTGTTGTATCCATACAACAGAATATTATTCAAACTTAAAAAAGAAGAAAATCCTGTCATTTACAAAAACATGGATGAATCTGCAAGATATTGTGCTAAATGAAATAAGTCACACAGGGAAAGACCGAATGCTATCACTTATACGTGGAATCTATTTTAAAAACCAAATTTGTATAAACAGAGAATAGAGAAGTGTTTGCCGGGAGCTGGGTGCTGGGGGAATAGGCAGAGGTTAGTAAAAAGGATACAAACATTCAGCTGTGCGGTGCATAAGGCCTGAGGATCTAACGTCTAACACGGTGACTGTAGTTGATAACACTGTATTTTTTAACTGTAATTTGCTAAGAGTAGAGCTTTAATGTTCTCACACACACACAAGAGGCAGATACGTGAGGTGATGGATGTGTTAATTAACTCAATGGGGGAAATCCTTTCACAGTGTATACATATATCAAATCATCACATTTTACATATTTTATTCTTTTATTTGTTAATTATACCCCCATAAAGCTGGAAAAAAGAGACTGAATCACGACCACTGTTACAAAACTGAAGATATGGTGAACTATGTTTACAAGGGTCCCTCATTTTGCAGGTTTCAATAGTTTTCACATCTATTACTGCATTTTACCTTGAAAACAACCCTGAGGCGTTATACCCATTTTGTGGGTGAGAAAACAGGTTCAGAAAGATTGGGAAACTTGTCCAAGGTCATGGAACTTGGCTTTGACCCAAAGAACCGCCATCTGTTGTAATCACCAGTCCCCGGAGTGAGTACGGGCAAGGTGAGCCGGCTGCGTGTACCGGCTGCTGCAGGTGTGAAGATTCTGAGGCTAATTTCCTCACCTTTGCTATGCCTACATTTTCAAATCCTTCTTTATTTCTCGGGGTTCAGATTTGACGTGCTGTCAGATACTACAGGAGCTACTTGCCGCATGAAGCTATTTACATTTAAATCAGTTAAAATTAAATAAAATTAGAGAATCGCTTGGTCACAGTAGCCACATTTCCAGTGCCGATAGCCACGTGTTGCTAGTGGCTACCATATTGGACAGTGTAGAACATTCCCCTCTATTGACTGACACTGGATCAGAGTGATTAAAATAAGGAAATAAAACTTGTGGGATATATAGTATTTCAGAAGGGTGTTATTTAATTTGCAATGAACTTAAATTGTTTTTGCTTTTTAAGGAAGAAGGTTTGTTATGAACCCACTCCCAGTCAGGTATCAGGTGGGGGCTATTTTCCTCATGCTGGTCTTTGGGACAGTCTGGCAAGGTGGGCATTATTATTCCCATTGTATGAATGAAGAACCTGAGGTTTAGTTGCTTGACCAACATATGCATCTTCTAAGTAGCAGAGTAAGAATTCAAATTCAAATCTGCTCTCCAAACCCAAACATCTACTTTGTTTTACACCATGAGTCCTCATTAAAAATATGATCTTTCATTCTACCCCAAAGTCAATAGCTTTTTGAGTGTGATACACTGCACGACCATCACTTATAAGGATTATTATCATCAAGATTTAGAGCTTTTGGAAGGATCGGAGTGAATGAACAGTAGGAGAATCTCACAAGACATATGTTATGCTAAATACGACTGAGAACTTTCCTGGGGGCTAATCCTCAACTCTCGCCTTTCCTGTCACTCCGTCGCCTCTAGTACAGCTTGAGTTACAAAATGCCACTCAGCTTCCGCACCAGCATTGTCTCCCTTTGACTCTGCAGTCACCAGGGTGCATTTGTCTCAGCACTTGGAGCAAGTTCAGCCATGGAACAGCAGTGATGACACTTCAAGTTTGCTCTTAATGGCACCACAGCCGGGCTGGTTTCCATGTCCGCGGCCTGGTGTTAGCTGAACCATGGGTGCACAGGACACGTCTCCCTGGCTCCAATGGCTTTCTCAGCTGTAGACAATTAGGCTCAGAAACCCAGGTCCCAAGTCTGCCCATTTACAAGACAGAGGCGCGTCGTTAGACGTCTCATTGTCACAAGTGGCCACCTGCGGGCCGTAGGACATTTTTCCAACAGAGTTGCCGCATGGAATATGTAAGGAAAATTTCTTTTGAACCCTGAAATTACATAGGCAAGGTCACTGCAAAGTCATTTAAAATCGCATCTCTAGACAGTTCTATTGCACAGGACCTACCCCTCACTGCTGACTTATGGCTTGCTTTTTAGTCTTTTCACTTTTTTTTTTTAAAGCAGATTGATCGTGCTGCCTGATGTTGGTGGCGCGCTTACTTTTGCTCAGGCCTGATTCGTGAAACATCCCTGACCTGTTTTCAGCATCCTTGCCCTCTGTGCCAGGGAGCTTCTCTGAGGTTTGTAGCACTAAGTGGTTGGTCCTGAGTGAAAACGGTATGTCAGAGGCTCAGCAGATGACCCAGATGGGGGCATGACAGCGAAGTCCCCCAGTATCTCCCCAGTTGCAAGACGAAGGGAAGACAGAGGCAATTTCAGGTGAGATCCTCAAGGCATTTGGACCGAAGGCTGTGAACTTTTCAGGTCACACCTTTCCAGAGAACATGGCAGGTGTCCCTTTTGCTTCGGGGAAGGCCACCAGTTCTGGTCTCTCTGGACCGTAGGCCCTCCCCAGTGTACTCAGTTCATCATCCAGAGTAGTTCAGCGTCTGCCCACTGGGCACTCCCCTGGACAAGGCACAGCCTCTGAGCCCTTCACACATTTGGAGTGTGAGTCACCTGGAGCTGCGAGTGACAAGCAAACCTCTCAGGTCCCCTGGAGCCCCCTGGAACACTGTTTCTACTACTTCTGTGATACTCATTGGCATACTTGCAGGCAGCTGCGGTTCTGGCTGCTATTATCTTAGCGATTTCATTTCTTTTCTGGGTTTATTCCTTCATTCGTGTTTTTATTTCATTTTATTTTATGCTGACAAAATAGCCCCTATTCAGTTCATTTATCTAGCAGGTGAGGCATGCTCAGCACTGGGAAGCAGAGAATGAGAAAAGAAAGATTATTATTAATGGAAGCGTCGCATGCCTTCCTCACGCTCTTGTTTAGGCTGTGCTGCTTCCGCACACGTGCACGTCTCGTGCAAACTGCTGTTTATCAGAGAGCCCTCCCTCCACTTCTCCTTTCATGTTGTGGTGTTCATAGACCATCAGGGCCCGTGCAGCTGTTAGAACCAAGGGTTGCTCCCACCACACTCAGCTGCACACAATATTGCCCTCTGTGTTCATACCAAGGGATGTTTAATGTGGTCAGTGACATTCTTCCAGGTCTGTTTATTACCTGCTGGGGAGAGTTCCTCCGAGACAATCTGAGATAAAACTTTAGGAATAAACTATGCTTCATGAGGATGTAATGTCCTTCAGGCTTAATTTCACATGATGCTAAATCAATGCTCACACTCAATACTTCTCTGTCTGTGTTCAAGTTAAAGGGCACAATAACGTCTCCGATAATTAGCCAAGAAGTGGGTACCACACAAATGGTTAAAACTGACTTCTCCCTCTCTGCCTAATTGTGCAAAACCAACATGAGATGGAGGTGTTTTGAGTCAGCATCTCACATCCACAAGGGCCGTGGCAGGTCCAGGCACCTGGAAAAGAAGGACAGAGGGATGCGTTTTCTTATCAACTGTCGGGGAAAATAATTCCCCATTGTCTTAACTTCCAGAATGCCACAGGACTAGGGCATGTCTGTTTGCTTTCATTTGCATGCTGTTTGCTGGGCCAGAATTGGTGTCTTCTCCAGCATGGTGACCCGAGATTTCTGAGACCAGAGGGCACGGGCTAACGCGGTGCCAGTGCCCATCAGGATGGAGAACACCTGAAGTGCCTTGCTCTTTTAGAAAACGGCATCTACAGAAAGGCTGATGACAGGAGGGACGCTGGATACAAGGAGGGGAAAGCAGTTATGTGCGCTGCTGCTCCAGTGTCTTTTCTTTTCTCCTTCAGCTGTAGACTAGACTATTCTTTATTTTGGGTTCAAAAATCTATGGGTTTCCTTGGCTGAAGGGTGGCTCCTATTTTCATGCTCTTTCTTGTTATCTGTTAGCTTTCAGGATTGTTGCTCTGATTGCCAAGGTTCTTAGATAGTCTTAGCTGCACATACATTTGTGTTTTGTTGTGTCATGAGTATGTGTGTGCATATATATGTTTTCTTAGGATCTTATTCGGCCATGGCCTTTTGTCTCTACCTTTGTAACACTTGCAATGCATCACTATCTCTGTCTATTTAAATTCATTACATCGGAAACAGAATTTTTTATGTGTTACTGTCAATGGTGAAGTGGTTGCGTGTATGTGTGTGGTGGGACATGTGTCTTTGTGTCGGTGTGGACATTTATATTGTGTTATATATATAACGTATAACGCTGATAGAAAAACGAAGTGATCCAGTTTATTACCCAATACTGCTAGTTTTCAATAGAAAAAGGAAAAAGTAGCAGCAGCAACAATGTTGAGATTTTAACCAGAAAGTTGAGAATATTTTTCCACAGGAGGTGATTCCTATTGTTTCTTTTTGCAATCAACTCATTTGAATGGATTACTTAATTAGCATTTATTGTTTGTAAAATGCCTTGTCCAGAAGTAACATTTTAGGGCCTGTAGTTTTAAAGAAAGACAATTTAATGGGTCATAATCTTGTACAGAATTCCAAATTGATTTCTTGGTAGTAAATTGTTCTTCAATTGTAGTGCCTTCTCAACTCTCTTTAGACACCAAGGCTTCTTTCTAAATGCATTCACAACCATTAAAATGTTGTCTCCAGTTTCCTGTCATTTGAAACAGGTCATCACTTCAGGCACACACCTTTAAAGGACAGCCATACTTTTACTACTTCATTAGTGTGCTAGGCAAGTCAGAATGTGCTATTGAAGTTTATAGAGCTTTCTGGTTCCCTATGGAAACTATTGGGTTGAACTCTTCCCAAGAGTAGAGATAGCCTTTCTCTTTGTACACAAAATTCCTTCATTTAAATTTCACTCTGTGTGAAACTTGTTTATCAGCTTGATATATGGCCAGGACAATATAGCACCTCTCAAGAATGTGTTTACAATTCCTTTGACCTCCTCTTTCCCCAAGAATGCCCTGAGAATAGAGCAAGCTCATGGCCAAGGAATCTCGATGGCAGTAGAGAACAGTTTGGTCCTGTTTTCAATCAGCTTCTTTGACTCTTTAGAAGATGGTACTTAAATGTATTACCTAAAAGGAGCTCAAGAAAATTTGACACAAAACAAAACAAATAAGCGTAGTAAAATTTGCTGGGTATTTGTAGCAGTTTTTATGCTTTTGGCTTTCTGGAAATGAGCAGTTTATGAGCAGAGGTATTTCAGACATTGCCATATGGAATTTAGTCATGATGGTGTCGTCTCATCATTGCCTTTGCCTAGAAATTTTCTAGCCAAAATTCGTCTAAATATTTATCTCACTGGTCTAATCTCATTTTATCACTGAGAGATGGATGGTTAGGTAGTACAATAATAACCACAGTGTTGGTCCAATTTGAGAACTTTTTGTGTATTGAGAAAGAGAATCTGAGAACTTTACTTCATTTAGTCTTCAGTTCTGGCTGCCAGATGGTGAAAGTAGGTAGAATTGTGTCCATTTCCACAAATGAGGAAATAAATTCAGAGAACTCAGGTGTTTTGACGCATATCACATAACAGGTTGGTGGCAGACTTGACTTGACAGCCTAGGTTTACTGAGGATGCCCTCTCAAGTGAAACTTTTGAGTGAAGCAAGAGATGGATGCCCTCATTCCTCATAAGCTCTGTGCTGTGGGTGTCTCCTGGATTTTACATGCTGAAGATAACCCTTGGGAGCCATCTTTGACTGTAGCCAAGTGCCTTTATTCTCTTTGATCTGCTTTCCTCCAACCCCCATGATTTGTTGATTTTGAATTCAGTGCTTCCCTATATCCTAAAGCTCAAGTAGCCTCACCCCACCCTTTCTGACTCTTTTATAACCCATATCAGTAACTTTCTCTTCCTCAGCCTTTCTTATATTAATCTCATCAATTTCTTTATTCAGAAAAGGAAACAATCTTGAATGCCAACTCTGAGTCCTGAACTGCACTGGGGTATATCAGTGAACCAGCGTGAAAGGTTCCTGTTGAAGGAGCTTATATCTTTGGATGACAGGATCATTGGAAAGCACTAAATTTAGATTTGAAAGACCAAGGCTACATCAGAATGTCAAAGCTAGCAGATATGGCAAATGGTTATTTTTAGTTTGGCCTATACAGTGTCTTAAAAATTGAATGAATCGGTAACATTTTAAAACCAAGATATTCTACATAGAGAACCATCTGGATTTCTGGCATCTCAGCAGTGATCTGGGCCCCCATTCCTATCGGGCACCCGCAGTTGCTGTGATATGAACAGTTACAAACCCTTTGAGTGGGGTGGAGTCTCATTCATACCTTCTGACCAGGCAGCTAGACTCATTTATACCATCTGCTGATCCCTATAGACACATTATATTTTGCATTCCCTGGAGTAAGTGATTTACAAAGTCCTTCACATCCTGATGCAGCTATGGTTGCCTGGCTTTCCATGGCATCACAGTGGCCTCTCCCGTAGACAGCACCTGGACCAGAGCCAAAAGCCAGCCAGAGATAATCTGTCTGGACCCAGAGGAGACTGGATCGTCACAGGACAAAACTCAGAGCACATTCAGAACCCTGAACAGCACCCAGCTGTCCTCACCCGGCGCCATTTATTTTCCATTCCAAGCTTTGATGTTGAGGCCTCTCCTTGAACTTTGGAAAGCAAATAAAGGCTGTATAATATTTGGGAGAACTAATGCTGATTATTAGTATTCTTAAAGTTGGTTTTTGGTACTCTGAAAATCTTGACTCAAAATCAACAACAGAAACAACAGCTAATATTAACTGCAGTTCTAGCTCCCCAAATTTAACCCACCACTCTCATTTTACAGATGCAAAACTGAGACCCAAGGAGATTAAATCACTTGTCTAAAGCCATTTAACTAATGTATCCAATCACTCAAACGTTTCAGTGATGTTGGCTCTTTTCTCAATTTGCCTGACCATATGGAGAATTGATTAGGGTATTGCAGAGGTCACACACACACCTGATTAGTGTAAAACTTCTGCAAAAAAATTTGGAACCTTCATTGTTAGGGATTGGGGAGATTCTTTCCCCAATGACATTTATTATCTAGATCTATTTTCAACATTTAAAGGAAATTTTCATTATCATCAGTTCAGCCATATTAAACCATCAAGGGCCAATGAGGAAGGTGTTTTACTAAAGAATCCACATGGGGAACTAAGATGATACACCAAAAGTGTATTGGTAAGTAAATACAAGAGCTGCAGAAGATACAGGTGTAAGACCGGTGATTTGAGACTTGATCCCCATAGTAAATTTGATTAAAGAATATACTTTGGTTTAGGAAAATAATCTATCAGGCAAAATCCTTCCCCTCAAAAATATTATGCTGAATTCTGTAAGAACTATGTCACACTTGACCAGGAATATTTAAAAGCCCCTTAAATTCTCCTTCTCTCACATTCCCATGTTTATACTCAAATATGACATGGGGAACTATTAAGGCAGAACAGTGGGTCACCCAGGCAGTTAATGAGAATTCAAGCAGTGGTTGAGGTCTTCCTGATGACTCGCATGTTTTACTCGGCCAGGCTGAAGCGTGAGCTGCTGCAGTTCTGAGAATAGAGTCCTCTAAGAGTGTACCATGCACAAAGAACCTCTAGATGAACTGTCAGCCACCTAGATGTGGGATGAAATCATTCTAGGGGTATTTATCCAAACAGAAAGCTGTCTGCACACGTGTGGATCGAAGGGACCAGCTACTGGGCAGGGCTCCTTTTGTCAGTATCTTTTTGGTCAGACTGTTCCTGGCCCTCCCAGTTATTTCTGTTCTGGAACCAAAGAAACCTTCCATGTCCCCTTCTAGGGACACAAGATTTGAGTGGTGAGAGCAATGTAGCAGACGACTCTGCCCCTAGCTAGCCATGGGACAAGCTTTCTGTGCCTGGGTTTTCTCATGTATAATATGAGGACCAGGACACTACCTCTCATAGGATTGTTAGGGGATCAAACAAATGAATACCCTTAAAGCGCTTAGAATAATACCTGGCACATAATGGGTTCAATTAGGTTAGAGGTGGTTAAATAACATTTCAAAGTGTAAGGTACTGCTTTGAATAACAACAGCTAGAATTTTGAGCCTTTTTATATGCCAGGTACCAGTCCAAGAATGTAGCATATACTTATATTAAGTCATTTAATCATCAGAATATACAGTGTGTGTGTGTGTGTGTGTGTGTGTGTGTGTGTGTATACATATATATAAAATAACAAGATAATACTATTTTATCTCAATTTTCAGTTGAAAAAAACTAAAACTTAGAAATATTAGTAGTATGCCCAGGTCACATAGACAGTAAGTAATAGAGCCCAAACTTGAAAGCAGGAGTCAGTCTTTGGAACTCATGCTCTTAACCACTGTGCTGTGAAGAGATTAAAGAACCTTCGTTCTCCCTCGTCCCCGTCCAACATTGAATTCATTCATTGTAAATATGCTGAATCTCTGGGAGCCGGGGCCAAAGATGAGCAAATATATTGCTTCCTTATTACCCAAAGTTTAAAGCCAGTAGGGTTGATATAATCAAGCCATCGAATCACAGTATTTCCTTGGACAAAAGATTCAGTCTTTTTTTTTTTTAATTCATTTTTATTGTTAGACTTATTGGGGTGACATCTGTTAGCAAGGACTCAGTCTTTTTAGTGAAACGAAATCCACAGCAACCAATCTGGCTGGGGATTTCTGGTGCTTTTTGATAACTTGTTTTCAGTTGCTTTCACCGGTGTCGGCTCCCTAACTAGATGATAAAGTCTTGGTAAACTAGGCCATGTTTATTACAACCACTCATCTCTCACGATGCCCATGAGTGTAGAACATTCGAAGGTTCAATAAACACTGGGGAATGGATTGATTCTACTTATTTTACACCTGATATCAGCAATCCCCATTGCTTACAGATTTTTCCGCTAGTCAAGGTGGGAATCCTGCAGTTACCTTCGATGCAAAGTTGGAGTTCTAGTGCTGTCTAATTCTGGTGAATATCAGTGAAGCAAATTACCTGTTGATAATATTAATAACACTGTCATATCTCTTTTATATCTGCCGAGAAAGCTCTTTACTGAAGTGAGGCTCTGCTGATACTCTTTGATTTCCAATTAAGAGAATTGAAGAATAAAATGAGAATTGAATGTTGTTTGCTCTTGATTGTTTAATGGATTGTTTGCTGTTTCTTCGTGGTTGTAAAACATGAGAAAGTCCCGAAGGAACTAGATATGCATAAAAAAGAGAAGTAGAAAAGAGAACGTGTTCATAGGGTAGGCCTACATGGAGAGTAACTGAGGATGACAGAAGCCACAATGCCACACTCAGAAAGGACCTTTTTCTGGCCGTACAATGTAGAAAACAATGACCTTGCAGTACAGAGACAAGACCGGTAATTTGGGAGGTTGTGCTAAAGCTGGTCTTCTCTTCCACCAGTGCTTTCATTCTGGAAACTGCAGTGGGACATTAAATAAAGAATGGTGCCATACCTCAGGGAAAAGGGACTTACAACCTGTCAAAGCCAGGACTAGAAGAAACCCTGAGCTAATGTGTGCCCCCTATTGATGAACCATGCCTTTCAGCAGGGAAAGGTATTTAGCTGGCATCTGAGCGTGAGCATAAGCTTCGGACATTCTGTCTTTCATTTTGGGGGGAAAAGGTCAAATTAAGACAGAATTTAAAGCTCCAAATTATCCCTTTCAATTTACCATGGATGGCATTTGTCACCATATTTTAAAAAAATGCTCCTCATCTAGGGAGACCGTACATCCTGGTTTGCCCAGGGTAGTTCCAGCCTATGCCTGTTGAACTAACATAATTGTTAATACCTTCTCAAATGTCCCGGTTTGGATGATGAATAATGCTCTGTCTACTCCACAGGGATTCCATTGCTCAGTATCTAACCTAGAAGAGTACTCGCACATGTGCACAAAGAGGTTACGCAGCTGTGTTTGTGATATCACAACACAAAACCACACGCATGCCCACTAGGAGGGGCTCAGCCAGCTGAGCCACAGAGCCCGCAACCTAACGAGTGCCATCTTGCACTTAGCAGACACCCTGTTCTTTATTCTCTGACTGGACAATGCTCTCCTGCAAGATTGATGAAGAGTTGTTAAGTTGACTTTGCTCCATGGAAATGAATGGCTGGACACAAACTTAACCATGCTCATCAAAGTTTATTACCTCTAAATCGCTGACTTAAATGGAACAGCCAGGCCTGCTGAGCCCATTAGTATGCCCTAGACTGGTGGCCACCAGACTTGTTCTCGGAAGGCTGCCGTTCGGTTTAGTCGGACCCCCATTCTCAGCACGTGTTCCTTTGATGTGGATGGTAAGGTGGTCAATAATGGTTTGAGGAAGTGGCCAGTGTATGGAGAGTAGGATTGTTCTGACATATTTATTGCAGTGATCATGGGGTCCCCTTCCTTTGTTTGCATCACTGTCTTTCCTTGAGTCAGAAGTTTGCTCATGGCCTTTTCTTCCCCAGCAAGTTTTTGAGCCCCAGGGAAACCTACTAACGTGTCGGCTGCTGCGAGCAGCTACAACATGGCTTTTCTCTGGAGTCCTTGCATGTGAGCAGAGATCAGGGCCTGAAGCTAGATGTGATGGTAGAAGCTCAGACGTCAACCAGCAGATTAGCATGAGTGGAAAGGGTCTTATTAAATTTAATTTTTGCCTGCCTAATTTTCTTAAAATTAAACCAAATGACCACACTTTCTATTAATCATTAATATACATCCTGGTAATAATTGTCATCAATGTTGTTGAGTTTAGAATCCAGCACTTTATGTGAATTATGTCATCTAATGTACAAAACAACTTTATAAGAGACTATGTTATATCCCCTGAATAGACAAACACTGAGAAAAAGATTGGCTTCTCAGCTGGGGAAGGTCACACAGGAGTGGACAGGGCTGGGTTTGAACCCAGGCAGGCTGACTTCAGAGCCTCAGCACTTCACCACCACACCCATCGCCCCGCGATAATAATGATTGTGTAATTATTATGATTGCACAAAATATAATGTAATACAATAAAATATAATATTATATAAGATATAATTTCATGCAATTAGCTGTGTGGGGACTCATTTGCATACTTTGATTCCAGAAAGACCAAACGGGGAGAACAGTTTCTCTGAGAGTTGTTAGTAGAATTCTGGACTCTGGGTGGGTTTGGGCCAAGTGTAGAAGCCGCCTCCCCACCCCACCCCCCACTCTCCCCAACCGCCCTTTTTCTCGGTTTGACAGTTTGCTGGCTGGCTCTCACGCTGGGGAGACAAATGAAACGTCAGATCTCACCGCTCACACCACTCAGGGAGCACACACATCACTTACTGGATAACTGACGGGTTTGGTAAGAGGGCATGGCTGTACCTCAGCTGAAGGGCTCCCCGGAAGGTGATAGCCCAGCCCCAATGACAGGTGATGAACTGCTCAGCCCTGGACGGCAGGGAGCTCTGTGTTCACTCCCACTTCTGCAGACTTAATTTATGGCTGGGACTTGGTCCTTCCTTTGGCCTTACAGGAAAGCCTAACAGCTAAAAGGCTGAGCTCACCACAGTCTATGTGGAAGGCTCTTCCCAGCTTTGTGACCTCCACCCAAGGACACCTAGAGCTCTTCTGAGCTCAGGAGCAGGTTGTTTTCCTAGAGATCGGCAGCTCTTACTGTCAAAATATGTAGTTAAACCGTTTGCTAAATGGACTACAATTCATTTTGTTAGGTCTTTACTCAGTCCACAGAAACACTTCCTCAATTACCCTTGCAAGTATACTGTTTATCTCTCTTAGTTATTTTCCAATTCCTTCGACAAATGTTTAAAGAACGAGTCCCCATGCCAGTGTCATCCTGCCAGGGAGGGAAATCATAGTCAATAACAGTGAATGTAATGTAAACTTAGCAGTCTGGAATGGGGAAGACACTCAAGAAATCGTCTCTGTGGTTCGAACTAAATCCATATTGCGCCTGATACGAGATTTTAGATTACAATACCCAAGGTCATCCTTTTCTCCCAAGAACACTGCATAATCTTAGTGTTATGAGCACCCCACTCTAGAGCTAACCAGCTGCCCTAACACCACATAATCATTTTTCTTTATTCATATGGTTTTGCTTTCTTGGTATCAGTTTCAAGAGACTATCCAGAAAAATGAGCCTGAATTTTTGAGTAATTGAAGACTGTTACGATATTTTTTAAATGATGAAAATTATATTCAACTCGCTCTTTCCCAAACAGAGCCCATGGACACCCAGACCCACAGATCAACCGTTTTATGGTCAAATTCACATGGGTGAACTCTGCTTGTTTTGCCCTCTCTTAGGAATTTGCCCTACAAGCTCTAAGAAGGCCTGCATCCACTAAAGATTGCTATTCAGCTTTGTTTAACCCAGTGTTTTCCAAGCTTATTTCATCAGAGCTTTTCCAAGGCCCCGTGGGGAGGAAGTGCTCAGGAGGAGGTGCTTTCCTGGTGGCATTACATCTCCATACCCGTGGACCGCCTGGGGACGACCCCTTCCAGCTGATGATGAGGGTCCACTGTTCAGAACAGGCTGTAAACAGCTCTAATGACAAACGGTCTTTTTCAAAGATCTTAACCGAAATCTTAAGTCCCTCAATTAAATAGTGCACAACCACACAATTTTGCCCTTTTCCTACAAGGAATGTAATAGTATCATGATGATCCCTTTAGAATGGAAAGAGGATCTTTAAAAAAAAAAAATTGCCCCAGAGGGGTTGGAGGTTAAAATTTTTCTGTTCCTATTAGAATGCCACATATATCCTGGGACTGTGCAAATATGATTTAAGAGCTTTGCCATAACCCAAGTGACCTTTCTATTCAGTCCACTCATTTCTTTAGCTTTAATGCCATTCTGCTTTTGAGAGGGAATGTTAACACAAATTGCAGTAATGTTCTTCTTCAGTATTTGCATAGCTGTGGTGCAGCTTCTGAAGGAGGCTTTCCGAAAAGAATTTCAATAGAGTGTCTGCATTGCCTCAGATACTTTTACACAGAGTGAATCCTTCTGTTTTATGTAGGAAAAGGTGGACCCTCAGAGCAGACGATCCCTAATTTATGCGGGTGGAACCCTCGTAATATTCACCTGGAGTACTGACAAATAGTGTTAATAAAAATAATGTTGATAGTGTCAGCAAACTGAAACTCTTAGCTGCATGATCCAGAACAGGTTCACTGGCCAGGTTAGAACTTTCTCAATGCCCTTGGTGTTATATTTCGAATGAGGCCTGACAGTTTAATTATCTCACTAAAGAAAACGTTGGCCATTACCATTATAATGATACGAGAAATTACAAAAGCTACCCTACCCTTAATGATTGGGGATTTTGCAGTTTGCAGAGTGTCACCTACATTATCTTCCTAGGCTGGTACTGTTACCTCAGTTTACAGATTTACAGGACTCAGAGAGGTTAACTGATTTGTCTTTGGTCACACAGCTGATACCTAGCAGAGTTGCAACCAGAACCTAATTCACTGTATTTACTTTAGATTACACTGTCTCATTCCACAGAGCTTCTGAAGCAGAGTTTTTGGTTGGATATAACCTATCTTGTTTGGGTATCTGAAACATTCTGCAGGGTTTTCCAAGAGGAAGTGTTGGGAGTGGAGCTTGGAATGTGTATGCTAAAATTGGGCAACCCCTTCTATTTAACAAATACGTAGACAGTGCTTATTGCCATAGCAGGTTTCCAAATTGTGGATTCCTCTGATCAGACCTACAAGGCAGATAGCATTTTACTCCCTTTTTACAGACATGGAAACTGAGAACAGACAGGCTACATCACTTGCCTGAGGACACAGAGTAGAACTAAGATTTGCACACAGGTCTCTGGCTCCAGAGCCTGTGCCCTTCACCCCTACACCATGCCCCACTCCGTCCACCTTGGTGTATGCAGGCGTGGGATTGGCTAGAAAAATCAGGCAAAGGGTAGTTCAGATTAGGAGATTGATTTTGGTCTGAATACAATGTGCCTAGGTGGAACATATATGGGTGCCTTTAACTTGGTGATTCATATTTTGATATATTTTCTAAATTCCCTACAGTATTTGTGTGTTACTTGCATAATAAAGAAGGGCATATACAGAAAACATTATTCTTGGCGAGGGTCACTGCCTTTATCTTAGGTGCTGAAAGATGTATTAGTGAGCACGCACACAGTCCATGCAGAGGGAACTTAGAGGCAGGAGACTTGTCTTTAAGCTCCCATTCATTCCTTTTAGTACAGTCCTTTTTGACCTTGGGCCTGGGCTGCTGTTTTTCCATCTCATAAATGAAGAATACTACTATTTCATGAAAGGTTAGGAGCACTAAGTGAGACACCGAATGTGCACCTGCTATGTAAGTTTAAAAGTGCTGCAAAAATGTTGGTGACTTTGTTTAGGTAAAGACACGTATGACATGTTTTCGGAAG
This sequence comes from Lyroderma lyra, assembly GCA_004026885.1. Taxonomy (NCBI): domain Eukaryota; kingdom Metazoa; phylum Chordata; class Mammalia; order Chiroptera; family Megadermatidae; genus Lyroderma; species Lyroderma lyra. Next base: position 116,418 of record PVJL010003177.1, read on the forward strand.
TTCCCATTCTCTGTTACGTGCATAGATGTTATGCAACCTGTGTTTTGGAAAGTTTGCCAGGAAGAATTTTATCCTGCAGCCCTCAGCCGGTCAGGATGTGAGCTGGGGTGGAGGTTTCGTGGGGTCAGCAATCTGCCGCTCCCGGGGAGAATTCTCTAAATTTGCAAGCAGGAACAATTCAGTCTGCAGAACGGAGCTGGAGTAATAACATGTATCATTCAGGTGGAGCTCTGGTGTTTGCAAGGGGCCTGGTAATTGGTAATTAGTTGACCCCCCTTTGTCTCCTCCTGCTACTCCCGCTTCCTCTCACCCTGCTGTGCCCCCATGAATTCAGAATTCAGAGGCACTGGTGACCTCTCATTGTGTCACTCCCTACATGGTGTCCAGAAAGTCCCAGCAGGCCACAGCCATCTGATGGGTCAGTGCTGGGGTGAGCGTTACACCAGCCACACAGTGTGCTCTGGTCCTGCAGCCCTGGGCTAGCGGGAAATGAGGGCAGGCCTGCAAGACATCGGGCTTTGGGCAGGAAATAGTTTCAGGAGAAACAGGAAGTCTCCGCCCCTGTCTTCTTTCCCTCCCCCCTTTTCTGCCCCAGAGCCCAAACTTGGCCTTGTCATTTTCTGGGTGTCCAGTGAGCCAGTTTTGCTTCCTCCAACCATCCCGTTGGCACGTCGGGTTTCCCCGTGCGTTCTCTCAAGTAGGGCAGACTTTTCTCATTCATTCGTTCTCAAGAAGAGTTAGGACCCCAAAACCCTAATGATTATTCGGCCACCTCTAGGATAGCAATTTAGCCTCTGAACGAACACCCACTTCACCTCGTCCGCGCCATCTGATCACGGTGAAGTTCACCTGCAGGGAACGAAACTTCTCAGCAGCTCCTCCTGCTTAGAGCGCGGAGAGGCTCCTGTCGGCCGGCTCGGCAGAGCAGCCACTTGTCTGGAAGGAGGCGGAAGACTGAACAATGAACAAAACCGTCTTCTCTGACCTTTTCTCCCCTCATTCATCCATTTGGAGGATTCTAGTATTCTCTTTAGCCTGCTACGTGAGTGAGTAGATACACTGTCGAAGTTTCTCAGGTTGGGTCTTCGTTAGCATCTCCTTCCTCTAGACGTCCCCCGAACTGAAAGGGGACCGTCTGCACCCAGGCACAGCTGCCCCTCTCCTGTCCTCCTGGGAAGCCTTCAGTCTCACCAGACAGCCCCCAGCTCTGTCCCTGACTGGTTCCCCAAGTAATCTAACCACCTGGGACACTGGACTCCCTGTCTTGTGTTTTTATGGTTCTTTTCTCTGTGATGTTTTTTCTTCACTATACTCCCCAGTCTGCACCCATCGGTTCTGGTTATGGAAAGCCAAAAAGTTTCACAAGAAGGGAAAGGGCCATTGTAGGGGGGAGTTGAGGACCCAGTAAGCCCAACAGCTCTGGCTGAGCCTTATCTACAAAGTGGGCAAGTCATGCTTGCCTCCTGGGGGCGGGGGTGATGGGGACAATGGGTCAGGGTGATGAGCACTGTCCTGGCTGGAAAGCCACCTCTGGCATTGACTGGGTGGATGACCTTTGGGGAACTTTGTTCTTCAGCCTCGTCATCTGTAACGCAGGGTAATCCTAGTGCCTGTTTTATAGGGTTGTGTTGGGGGGATGAACCGGGACTATTCATGTAAAGTGCTTAGGGATGCAGACCAATAGTCTTCCCTAAATATTGTGTGTGGCCATTACTATCATTATCCCCGAAACTTAGCAGGTTCTAATTTTAGTACATGTGCTCAAAAAGTGAGCACAGAATTTAGCAAGTTGTGGTTCCCTGAGGGAAACACGTCCCCTGCCAGCAGGCGCTGGTTTAGATCTTGTATTTCCCCAGAGACGAACTGTGACGTGCCGAAAGGCGTTTTGCAGGGACACAGGGACACAGCGTGGCTCACATGCCCTCACAGGGTCAGGAGGGCAGCTCGGGGGAAACGCAGGGCTGGAAAACCAGTGGAGCCACAGGGGTCTAGGCCAGGAGCCCGCACGGGTGGAGCCTGGCCCCGACTCACGACCACAGGCAGGGCCCGCAGCTCCTTCTCCGCCCGCCACGGGCAGACATACCCCAGCCCCCTGCTCCGTCCCCGCTGCTAAAGGAATGTGGCCGCTTTACGTAGAGCAGCACTGCTCACACGTAGCGGTGCGTGTCTGCAGTGAGCCTCGTACCCGCCGCCGTGTTGTTAGTGCTCTGAACCGCATGGGCATGCTGTGAAGGAGATCGGCCCTTTGCCTGATCTCGTGGCCCTCGGGGTGGAGATGGTCCCCAGCGATCTCCTGTGAAAATAACGACGGAGGGAGAGGAATCTGGCAGCCGCATGAGGCCGAAAGCAGAAGCGGCGACCGGCCCGAGGGCTGGCCACGCAGACGGACGAGGATTGGACCGGCGCGAGCCCTGCCCGGCGCGTCCCGTTACGTCTCGCCGGCCGGCCGCGGCGCGGGGCTGGCGGGGTCACGGAGACCTCTGGAAGACACGCCAGGGCCGCCCAGGCTCGGAGCCCTGCAAACGGCGGCAAAGGCGGGAGGGGGCATTCCTTCAACCGCTAGTGACTGACCGAGTCTTCAGTGTAGCTCAGACACGTGCCGGAAGCTCAGGGTGAACGGGACAGATAACGTCCGTGCTCCTAAGTCTTAAAAACGAAACCCCCAAAGAACCCAATAATAACAACCAGAAGACAATCGTATGTTGTGACAGAAGACTAACCACCGAGGAGCCGGGACAGGGAAGCAGCAGAGCTGCGGGCAGAGGTGAGGCGGGCACTCTGGGTAGGGTGACCGAGCATAACCTCCATGGCGAAGAACGACAAGGGTCACAGCAGCTTGCTACGTGAACAGTGGGAAGAGGAGCAGAGGATCCGGGTCTTTCCTGGGCTTGAGAGACGGCACCTGCGGCTGGAGCATCGTGAGGGCACAGAGTGGCTTCCATGAGCTTGGCGAGGTGGGGCGGGGACGGGTCATCTGGAGCCTCGGAGGCCACCGCGAGGGCTTTGACCTGTGATGCGAGGCAGCTGTATCAAAGCGGAGCGTGCGTCAGAACCACTGGAAGGGCTCTTTCAACACAGGTGGCTGGGCCCCAGGCCTGGAGTTTCTGATTCCGACCAGGGGCCTGAGAGCCTGCATTTCCAGCCCGCCCAGTGGCCTCCGGACCACTTTGAGAACCTCTGCTCCAAGGCAGCGAGCGGCCAGGTGATTAACAGACTTGGCGGGACTTGGTAACCAACCGAGTGTGAGGCTCAAAAGGGACAGCAATTGAAGATAATTCCGAAGGTACAATCCCGTGTGATCAGGAGGAAAAATATGCAGGAAAATTTCTTCAGTTGGGATTGGATGGTGGGGGGGTGTGGCTAGCAGAAATCTTGCCGGGGTTTCAGGGGGAGATCGGAGAGTGGGGGAGCGGGTACGCATGTAGGGGAGGAAGCACTCCGAAGCAGGACTGTAATACTGTCACCCGGGGTTTCTCCAGGCCCTCCTGCAGACCCTGGGCCGGCCACCTCACGGGCTGGCCCTGCCCACGGCCAAACCAATATTGGCAGCAACCCTTTCTCTACTGTCATGTAGGAGACTGGACTCCACTTCCTGCATTCTTTGTGAGAAACGCTAAATCCCCCGACCAATGGCCCTGGCCAGGGACACCCACTCTCCTCCTGCATGAACCAGGCCTGCGTTCGCTCCGCCCCTACCCCGTGTGCTCCACTGATTGCATGCGGCCAGGCAGGTCTCCCAGCCTCCCTCCCCCGGGGCACAGCGTCCTCTCTTCCCCATCAGCGTGAGCTGTGGAGAGCAAATCCAGGTGACAGGGGCAGCTTTGCTGGGCTGGGGACAAAACCAGTGAGTCATTGGAACATGATCCACTCACAACTGAGGCCAAGAAACTGTGGAAAGGACAGAGTCATGGAGGCCAAAGGGGAGAAAAAGTTTGGAAGAGGCAGAAAGGCCCGGATACATCCAAATGGTTGAAAAGTGTTAAGAAATTAGGGGGGAAAATACAAGATTTGTCAACAAATCATAACTTCATAGAGTGCAGCTCTACGTGAGTGGGTGGGTGGAAGAAACCAGCAAGCAAAGCCCAGTAATGCGCATCGGATGTTATTAGGCTAAATTCTACGCAAGTAATTGAGAGCGGGAAACCGTTCATTGTGTGCGTGGCGCTCACGCTGCCCCGGCACTTCTAGCTCTGTCTGAGCAGGGGATAACGAGCAGATAACGAGCAGATAACGAGCACTATTAATTATGCCAAGGCTTGCTTGCAGATAGGCTAGAGGCCAAGCAGGTAGGACTAGGGATATCTATGCATTGCTCTTATCTTTGTGCCCTGAGAAGAGCAGATGGATGTTTGAGGTCGACTTGAGCCCACAGCTGGCCCAGTGGACTGGGGTTCTGCCGCGCTCTGCCTGGACAGGGAAACCAGAGCGCCCGTGCAGTGAGCGTGCGCAGGCTCGGGACTCCTGCAGCGGGTGGGGGTTAAAGGGAGTCTCAAGTTCCCAGCGGAAGACATTCATGAGCCACGACCAGTGCTTGATAGGAGGAGGAAAATTGTCCAAGGACCAGTGTTCTCCACAATTTGGTTCCTCTATCCTGGGCCACACAATACACATTCCCTATTTATGGCCCCGTTGGCACCAACGAGATCTTCCCAGCTGGGGGAGAATGGACAGAGACAAAGCCCGTGGCTTTTCACATCTGGATTTTCCACTGAGTAGGTTCTGGCAAAGTCGGTGCAGAACAGCTAGTTTATGTGGCCACGGTGCATGGTGAGGCAGTAAGAAGCCACCCTAGTGGAGTCTGGCAGCTTTGAACCAGCCCTGTCCAATGACATCATGTTTTGTGTTACCAGTAAGCGGCCACCAGGCACACATGTGTCTGTTGAACTCTTGGAGTGGGGTCAGTGTGACTGATGAATAGAACTTTTTGTTTACTTTTAATTAATTTTAATTTCCATAGGTATATAGGGGTCTGATGAAAGCACAGCTTCAGAAGACACCGGGCTTTGCCTCTCCCCTTATGCATCACTTCTGGGGCTCCTGTCTGGGCTCAAGGGGCCTCAGAGCCTCTTAGGGTGGCATGTGTCTGCCAGGATGGCATTTCATCTTGGACAATTCTCCTCCTCTCAAACAAGAGCTTCATCTGCTCCAAATGAGTAAAAATCTGCCCAGAATTACTTAAGGAGGTGAAGCATGAACGTATTAACAGGCTATAGATAACAAGGAAGTCCTTTAAAAATGAATGTAGTGGCTGTTTAATGCTACCAAATCAATTTGTGCAAGATCATGGGAGACAGAGATGAGCTGTGGCTGACAGGGAGCAATTAAGTTTGGTGGTTTTGCCTTGAATTATGAATTTCAAGAGGGTTGTCTCTCTCTACGATCTCTGTCGTCTTCGCCCTCAGTGTGTCGCAGAAAGAGCTCTGGGGATGAGTCTCTCTAGGGCAGCATGATAGACTAAGGAGCAACCTTGTGTCTCCGTCTCCTTTCTCCTGCTCTCAGCTCTTCCTCAAGGTTTGCATTTCTTTTTCTTCCCACATTTGCAACATTTTAGTTGTAAAATTAAGTGTTAAAAAAAAAAACCAAACGAGAAAGTATGCTCATCAGATTTCCTGGGCAGTTCTCCTTGAGGAGGTGGCCCTGCAAGGCCACGGCCTGCCCTCAGGCACGTACCCCATGTGCTGTGGAGAGCGAATTGGTGGGAGGCCATTTCCTCCTGGGAGAGATAATAAGGACTTTGGCTGGTCGGCTCATGTGCTGACATCACTGTGCTCCAGATTACGCCTTAGACAGGATGCTTTCAGTCATGACTCCTTCACGCACAGCACAGCCCTGGGAAGCCATCTAACAAATACATATGCCTCCTTAAGGGGACCTGGAGAGGGTGGAGACGGCTTGGCTCACCGCAGTCCTGTGGCTAACAAAAGTCATCCAGGCACAGGCCTTGCCACCCACAGCGGGTCAGTGGGGAGGACAGGGCATCCCAGAGCTGCTCAGGGGGCTTGGCGTGGTACTGCCCCATCTCAGCAACTGAAGAGTTTGCGCCTGGGCAGCTTGAGCCTTCGGCTTCTGAGGAGAAGCCCTTCCTACCTGTCCAAGTGCATGGAGCCCCTAGTCTGTCAGATGAGACTAGGTTATTGGATGAGCCGGTCTGGTTTCCTGGAACATGCTTTGGCATCAGACCGACGGGCGTCTTAACCCCATTTCTGTCCCTCGCTGGCTGTTTGACTAGTAAAGTGAAAAAACATTGCTGAGCCTGTTTTATGGTCTGCGAAAGTGGGCTAGTGCCAGGCTGTGGGGTGGTGACGAGGGTTATGCACCAGGGCTATGAAGTCCCCAGCACGATGCCTCCCATGCAGTCGGGGCTGGCACTGAGGGTCTCATAGCCAGAAATCCAGCTAGCAAGCCCCCCAAATGGTGTGGAAACTCCCCATGGATCACTGCCTTCGTCTGCCCTTTCCTCTGTTCGTCTTTCTTCACTGTGGGTCAGGGAAGCATTATTCACTCATTCATACATTCACTACGCCAGGGCTGTCCGGAGAGTATCCAGCCACGTGCTCTGAAAAACAGAGGTTCTGTGGCTGGATTCATTCCAGACAGCCCTCGTACGCCCCCAGGAGCCTCCTGCACACCAGGAACTGCTCGGGGTGCTGGGCATTCGGCAGTGAACACGAGGCCTGACACATGATGCTCGTACATCAGCAGGGCGTAGACACGGATGCAATAAACAAATGAAGATATAGTGTCAGATGGTGACCAGTGCTGTGTGGACAGGTAAAGCAGGGCGCAGGGACACGATGGAGGTGACAGGAGCTTCGTTAGTATTAGCAGCTGGTGTGTGATCCGGAAGGTGACCTGTGTGCGCGCACACGCAGCAGGGCAGGTGGATCCCTTCCGTTTTGGAGTGAGGGGACCGAGGGCGAGAAGAGATGAGACTGGGCGGCGAGCGGGGTGGGGGTGGGGGAGGCGGGAGGGGGGTTGGGGTGAGCCGAGCTGTGTCAGAGGGAAAGCAAAGGCGCAGGCAGGGCTGTGGCATGGTGGCAGGAGGTGCGTGGGGACCCAGCAGCAGGGGAAGGCGCCCAGGATTTCCCAGTGCCTGTGACCCGGCTGGGCCTCCTCGTGAAGCTCTCAGCCAAAACATGCGTGGCTCTCTGATGCTCTTGCAGTTAGTTTGGGGGCTTTTTAGATCCGGGAAATGTGGAACTGACCACTGGATGAGGGTCAGGGTAGCCCAAGGAGCCAGTGTGTATAAGCTCCTCATTTTAAGTAATCCAAACAGAACGAAGCATAAAGGAAAAGCCCTTTCAACTGTTCCCCAAATTCCAGTCTCCAAAAGTGACTAATGTTAAGCATTGAGTGCGTATCCTTCCTGATATTTTCCTATAAATATTCAAACACACATGCATAGTGTTTAAAAATAAACAGTGGTTTCCTTCTCTCTCTCTCTCGGAGAAATATGCTATCAATTTCCCAGGGACCAAATCCCAAGACAGAATACCAGCATGTTCTTGTATCAATGCTACCTCCTCAAAGCACAGCAGCTACAGACAGCCTCCCCCAGGTTCCAACTACTCCTCAGCACGTTCCATACCTGCCCACCACTCTCTGCAGAGCAGGTATTGGCAGACAAGATCATATCTCGGCCCCCAGCCCATCGTCTAGTCATTAAGTAAGAGAGATTCCCTGCCACTCGAGGGCCAGCACCTGAAAGACAGTGATGATAGGGACAGGGAAACTATTATAAATAATTCACCTCTCCGTGTGCTCTGCAAGGCAGAGGACCTGAGCCACATGTTGCCATGGAAACCAGGTTCTGTTTACTAGTCGTTTCCTGTGTTGGAATGTGGCAGGGTAGCCTGCAGCACGGTGATTCTCAACCTTGACTGCACATTGGAAATCACCTGGGAGCTCTACAGATACTGACACCTGCTCCCCCCGCACCCCGATAATTCCATTCCATTAGTTCGTGCCGCAGCCTGGGCATTCCCAGGTGATTCTAACGTGCAGGCAAAGGGGGAGAGCCACTGCTGTAGGTCAGCTTTCCCTGTGCTGGCACATTAGTCATTATGTTGGGCACTGAGAGCCAGCCTGGATGAATTTAGTACTTCGTTTTACTGTCGTATGGGTACCACATTCCGCTGGAGAAGCGGTGGATTTGTCCACCTTTCAGAAACGATGTGTCCCTCGTGCAGCCATTCCCTTCCCTCCGATTCAGCCTCGCTGATGAGGAAGTCAAGGCCCTTGTTCTGGAAACAAGGCCACGCTGGGACAGCACCGTGTGCGGCAGCCTTAGAGCAGTTTGGGGGTCAGCCACCTCCTTCTCCAACTGCCAGGCGGTCGCCAACCTTTGCATCCCCTTCTTGGAGCTCCTTCTGCTCACAGATTTACGAGGTGCGAGACCGATGGGGGTGGCTGGAGTCCAGCCGCCGTGCAAGCTCCGAGAAGCATCCTTACTGCCCACACTTCCGGGTCATCATTCGTGGGGCTGACTTGGGGGCCGCACCTGCTGTTCTGGCTTTCCCCTCACCCGGTTTGACCGGTGGCGAATGTTCACTTCAGCCACTCAGGGCGGAGAGCTCCCTCCCGTCTTCCCTAGGCTCATGCTGGGTGTCAGCCAGTGTTTGCACCTGCAGCTCACCTCACGGCTGTGTGGGTGTCGTTAGGGTCGAGAACTGTGGGGACAGGGGGGCGGGTGGATGCCAGCTGCAGGACCAGGAACTGGGACAGAGCCATGTCACTTGCCTTTTTCCCTTTAGTAGACAGGGAATCGCACTGTGCATCCCCTGGGACAAGCCCCCTCCGCCATCTTTCCTTGATCTGGGCTGATTTGTATTCCTGTCCGAAGTTCCCTGGTGGTTGTTCCAGAAGGAATCATAGATGATATCACCCTGGGTTGTCCCCGCTGACTCCCCTGTCCTCACAGCCACTAAACACAAACCCCTGAGGACAGGGCATCCCCGTGAGGGGATGCATGCACACGTGCTAAGAAGGGAAGTCAGTACCCACGTTTCTCCCCACCTACGTGCACAGAATAGATTCACGCAGCCTGGACCAGAATAGATTCGTGCAACCTTTCAGCTTCGCTGGGCCACACTGGGGGAAGGGTTGTCTCGGGGCACATATAACATACACTCACACCAATGATAACTGAGGAGCTTAGAAACAAAAAAAAGATCACAAAATAATCTCATAATGTTTTAAAAATTTGTGTTGGGCTGCATTCAAAGCCATCCTGGGCCACAGGTTGGACACGCCCAGCCTGGACCTAAATCCTACTCTTGGCTTCCAGCAGGCCTGACCTTGGGCAAGACACTTCCCCTCGCTAAGCCTTGTCTCTCTCACTTCTAGAACGGAACTAGTGGTAGGATCCTACTTAATCGGGGTACCAGTGTATGCAAAGTGTTAGCACAGCACTGTTCACAGGGTCAACACTAGCAAAATGTTAGTTATCATTAGTACATGTGTGATGAGTTAATTTTAATATCATCTGCAAATAAGCAAAGAAAGGATGGTATGTTGGCAAAACAACTTTAGTCATCTAACCTTAATACTAATTCTGATTTTTAAAAGAACAAACATATGTACCTGAGCATGTGCTTTATCCAATGCAAGTGCTTTGCAGGAGGAAGCTGAGGCCCTATCGGCCAGATGGGAACCTCAGCTGCCAGCGAGGCTGACCAGACGTCCCATTTTAAACGGGACAGAAAACAGCGGTCCTGTCCTGTGTCAAACAGCACATAGGGTCAGCCGACTGACACCTTGAATTCAGCCCAGTGAGACTAGGCTGACCCTACGTACCGTTTGAAAGGGGACTTCTGGTCAGCCTACGGCTAAGAGGCTGCTCGTGGCCATCTGAGATGGGGAGTTTAATCTTGTTAAGTTCTGAGAGTTAATGGCAAGAGCACTGGACGGGGAGTCCACCAGGTGGGCAGGTGAGTGGCAGTCAAGACACCCCGGCAGAGGACAGGCTGCGGCCCACCTTGCCGTTACTGTCTGCGCGTGAATTTGGACGCCACTTGTAAGAGCCAAGATCAGTGAGTACGAGATCGTGCACTCCGCGGCCGCGGCCAGAGTCCTCTCTCCTGTACGTTACTGGATCAAAATTTATAATCAACAAAGGACGAGTTTCAGGTCACATGCCAGCATGGGAAGCTGAGTTTCAGGTATGTGCTTCTGATCCTGCCGAGCCATCACGGAAGACGGGATTGTGCCAGCTCCCTTTGCCTAAGGTCACCAAGGTCAGACATGCTGAAAGGGCAACTGAATGGCAAAGTTCAGACTGCGCACCCGTTTCTGAAGCGACGAGCCCCTTTGGTCGGCAGGTCAGCGTGCAGGAGGCTGTGTGACAAAGTAAATGCTAATGCACGCTCGTGGAGAAGTCAGTGCTTCATCACGTCCTACCTACTTTGTAGTGAAATGAAGGTCTTCATAGTGAGGCAGTGATGAACTTCGCAGGTGCCAGCAAGTCATCCCTCATCACCGTGTTATTTTACTTAGAGCTCCAATCGCTACATTATGTCTTAAAACTTGTCAAATTGTGCACAGTACACTGACTTCACAGGAGAAAAACGGGTTCCGTAAAAATATTAAAAATCAGACATCTCTGGTGGAACGAGACAATATAACCCCAAAGTCTTGCAGATAAATAATAATTAGGAATGACATTTACTCAGCAGAGCATGCAGAAAACAGCATTCTCTATCAGCTCCATCCTGAAATGGTTGAAGTTCCATGCCTCGAAATAGAAGTAATAAAAAAGGCCAAGCAGATAGCCTTTAGGAGGTTGGCAGGAATTTTTTTGGGGGGAGGAGGCGGGAGGAAGCCAACTTTAAGGAACTGTTTTTCTGTTTCCCAAGTAGTTTTGCTAATAAGAACAAAATCGTTCCCCGTTCGTCTGAATATGTTATGAAACCACTTGTCTGCCCTTCAGGAGATAGAGAACAAAATCCACCGACACTGCGTCTTGACTCTACACACAGAATTAATCTCCAGAAGCACAGAAATGTTTTAAAGGACCGAAGAGTGGTACAATGCCATCAGCCAGCCATCGTGTTACGGAGAAAGGTCTGTGCTCTGTGACGGAGCTGAGGCCAGGGTGTGGCCATGGCCGTGCCCAGAATGACACATTCTTAAAAAGGCAACATTCAAGAGGGCCCCGCAAGCTCAGGACACCTCGCCTGCCGCACCCCAGTCCTGGCCCTGCTCCAGACTCTGAGCTGGCCTGGCTGTTCTACAGAAAAACACAGAGGTGCCAGGAATTAAAGGGCCTTATCAGAGGCCCCACTGCTAGTCAGTAGCAGACCTAGTGCCGAGGGAGGGCTGCTCAGCACACCGCCAGATAATCAGAATGAGTAATGACGTCTGTCCTGGCCTGTGCGTGTTGTGGTGGGCGGTGGGGAGAACCAGCAGGTCCCTGTCGTGTGATTTATTGGACTTCTTTTCTTTATAAATTAGCAAATACTTGGGCATCATTGGAGAAACCAGTCTGGCCACTCGCCCGCGACGGGTGGCTCATTCCCCAGAGTACACACACCTCCAAGGGGGTGCACTGAAGCCTGCAGATTCGCCGCACCGACGCTGCATCGTCCCCACGAATAGTCTGTGATCACAGGATGATAATGAAGACGTGGCAATGCCCACTTAGTAAATTAACTAAATTGACAAAACTCAATCTAAATAGCAATTTTATCTCCGGTGATAGAATTATAACAGCACCCTTCGCTTAATGAGCCAGACACTTAATAATTCAAACATACTTAGGAGAAAATCACACAAAGCTTCTCCGTCACAGACTGGGTCTCCCACCCCTCGCCCGCCCCTGCGTTGCAGGAACTCGGCGCTTTGGACTCCATGGGAGGAGAGGCGTGGGGTTTGGTAACTAGTGGGAGCTGCCAGCTTACGGGCCGAGGAATCGGTTAGTGGCCTTTTCCCAGGCCGTGTCCTAGCCCCCATCCTTTGACCTAAATCACAGTCTTTACAGCGCTTGCTGGTATCTTCATCTGGAAGATATCTTTCAACAGACTGCATGTGACAGTGGCTCAGAGGAGCTGGCGAACTACTGGCCGGTCAGCTGCCTTGTCTGTAAATAAAGTTTTATTGAAACACAGCCGTGTTTACATATCTTCTGTGGCTCCTTTCACATCACAGTGAAAGAGCCGAGTAGTGGTAGCACAGGCCTCACGACCTGCAGAGCCTTAAAAATTTATTATCCGGCCCTCTACAGAAAAGTTTGTCAAGCCCTAGACTGGGTTTACTTTCTGGATCTGTGTTTGTAGGGTGTGAGACCTTGAATACTTCTCACCTAGCCTAATCTATGAATGATTTTCTTAAATGTCCAATGGAGATAATGCGAGTCTGTCTCTGAGGCTGCGAGAATGAGGCGACATAACACAGGCTTATCTGTTCTTGGCACATAGTAGGTGTTCAATAAATTGCTAATGATAATGATGATAATAGTAACGTATGTTAAGTGCTTACTATGTCACAGACCCTGTTCTAAGCCCTTTGAAGGTACCAACTCATTTAATACCCACAACAACCCTATGTGGTAATTGTTACAATTATTTTAATTTTGCAGATGAAGAAAGAATACTTATTCTTTTATCCCTTTTTTCTAATCTCTCTTGTCTTTTCTTCTTTTATGTAACATTTTGGCCAACAGTAGCTCTCTATTGGTGGTCATCTGCTTACGGTCAAGGCTCTGATGTGCCTCACTATCCCTGGACCTGTGTGGCCCAGGACCCAGCGGGGGTGTCGAACGTTTTACGTCTCTTACAGCATTGAAATCAGAGCTTCCTTCTCTCGCCTGGGAGTTGGGGACCTTTCTGCATTCTGCCAGCCTACTCTGGTTCTTCGTCTTTCAGACCAACTTTTCCTGCCCTTTAAGTGTAATGACAGGTGGATGTCACAATGAACATCACTTCTAGGCATGGTGGGGCAAATAGTGAAAACACAGGCTGACTGAAATTCTGAGGACTTGGGAGCCAGTAAGTTTTGGAACAACCAAATAGTCATTTATTCAGCCAACCTGTATTGTGCGTTTGTAGTTCACCAGCCCTGGAAGTCTTAGCAACAGGGCAAACCTGCCCCTAGAGCTTACAGTCTATTCGAGCATGTTTCACAGAGCTACATGGACAACTGCCACCTCAAACAAACCTGCCTGCCTTCCTCCCTCTCTCTCTCTCTCTCTCTCTCTCTCTCTCTCTCTCCCTCCCTCCCTCCCTTCCTCCCTTCCTTCCTTCCTTTCCATAACAATACATGGTTGTTCCTGGGATCTTCATGTCCAAATACTTGTTTTCATACAACATCAGTAAGATACTTAAAGTTCTTGTATGCCACTCTGCTCTCTGTTAAGGTCCCTAAAGAATATTAAAAATGGGGGGCGGGGAGTGAACCTGTGGTGAGCTCCTCTCATGTGTCAGGCACTGGGTACGACACCTGGCTCCCCCTAACTTACCGTTCCTCCCCGCAAACCTGTAAGGGAGAGACCGTCGTTTTCCAGTTTACAGGCGGGAAACGAGGTCTGAGCACCTAAGTGACTTGCTCAAGGTTACCTGGCAGAGCTGTCTCTTACGTTTTTACCTCCAAACGTACACGCTCCCATTGCCCTGGGAATTGTCCGTGTCCTGTAGAGCCCGGAGGACGGCTGGGGGTGGGGACAGGAGTGGCGGGGTGGGGACAGGATCCCTCTACCTCCTCAGGAGGCGCATCTGTGGCACTGTTTTCCGTATTAGTGCTCTCCTGACTTTTACAAAGGCATCTGCTGCGCTAAAAAGGAAAGCAAAGGGGCTTTGGAAAGCGGACGGGCCCTTGCTGAGTGCCAGCTATGTGCCAGGCTCTCCCAGTGATTCTCAACTGGGGCGGCTTGGCCACCCAGGGACTGTGAACAATGTCTGGAGGCGTTTTTGGCATCTCGTGGGGAGAGGGCAGGGATGCTGGTCCTGCAATGTAATGACAGCCCCCCACAACCGGGGGTGCTCTGACCCCAGATGTCTGAGGCTGGGGAACCCTGCTCGTGCTATGTCTGAGGTCTTCAGAGGGGACTCTGGGTCACGGTCCTATGGGGCAGGCAGCTGTGGCTCCGCGAACCCCCAGATGAGCCTCGTTACGAACCGAAGGGTGCAGGGAGGGGGCGATGACAAGCTACGTGGTCCGGAGGTGTGGGGGCTGAGGTCTGCAGGCCACGAGGGCCGTAGGGCGGGAGCATTCCAGGCCCAGGTCACTGTGGGTGGAAAGGTCCTGGGGGTGGAAGTGAGTGGCCACTTGAATGGAGAATGCAAGAGGCGTGCTGCATGACGAGGGAAGGGAGGACCAGAGCAGGTGGAACCCTCGGCCTCTCAGGGATTCTGGACTTTCCCCTAAGAGCTGTGAGGACCATTAAGGGGACTTCCCAGGCCATGACACGATTCCGTCTGGGTTGGAAATGATCACCCTGACTGGCGGGTGCAAAACAGACCGGTGGGTGGGGGCAGGGGCAAGAAGGGCCACAGGAAACCAGGGACACTTGACACCGTGCACTTTCTCCAAGGGAAGGGACGGGACGGGGCTAGGCCCCCTCCGGGATAGAGCCCCTCCACGCCGGGGCTGCCTGTTTCAGCCTCTGAAAAGCAGCCTTGCTGTTCAACAGGAACTCTGTCACCCACAAATGTCAAGCCCCGTGCTTTCCCCCAATTTAAAAATATGCACCATTCCAAAATAAAACCCTGCTGTGTTATTTGGGCTCCACGTCTGTGCGAAGTAATTCCGCCGTCGCCGTCGGCACGAGTGGAGGCAGCTCGGCGTCGAAAGGATGCCAGGTCTGCCTCTAATTTCTTTTTTCTTTATTGACCTTTTCCAGGGTGTCAGGAAGCAAATTCTCTCATTAAGATGTTGACACCTGAGAAAGTCTGTAGCATATCTTATTTATGGTGCTGTCTGTGTGGGTGGGGGAGAAGGGAGTTAAAAGAATCAACTGTCAAGGCAAGAAAAATATTCTTTTCCTTGGGCTGTCCGCTCCCCAGTGACTGCTGGCTACTCTGCATCCCCGAAGAATGTCCATGCCTCTCCCCGGTCTAATTAACTCAGAGGGAGGCTCGGTAGGAGGGGAAAATATCTAAAAATGCAGAAAACACGGGTCTGTGGAGTTGGCACAATTCATTTCTGATTAGCAGCAGTTCATGCACCCGTCCGTGAACCACAGATGTTCAAGTGGGATGTCTTGAGGTATTGGGAAATTATCATAAATCTGAACTCATTTGCAAGCATCTATTTCCATATTTTACAGAAAACTGTAATTTTCCCTCCCGAGTTTCCTCTCTGGTGAGGAGGAGGAGTTTTTCACCAAGATGGCGCCAGCTCCAGTGGTCACAGCACTTAACGCATTGAGGACACAGAGTGGGCAGGGTCTAACCTTGACCCTGTGAGGGACACAGGGAAACAGAGGCCATAGTCCCTGCCCTCTGCATAAGGGAGGCCACACAGGGCTCAGGAGCCAGTTAAATCACCAGCCAGCCTGCTGGGGGTCAGCCACACCCGGGGGGGGGGGGGGTGAGCTCGTCCGCCATTGCGGGCCCCTGAGGGCAGGTTGGCTTACTCAGCCAAGCACAGGGACCGTCACACTTCCCTCATGACACTGTAGGACTAAATAAGACACTACACGTAAATAGCTGCCAGCTTGTATACACTCAACAAACATTGTCGCTGTCAGAAGCCGAGAACTAAGTTTAGGAACATTCCAGGTGGGCGGCATGAGCCCACACAGCTTTGGAGAACGCCCCTCCCGCTGACGCCCCGGCCCCATTTTTCTGTCCCATTAATGGAGGAGGTAGCACCGGGTCTCCCCCGCACGCAGACCCAATGTCCCCGCTCCGTAACGTACCCACACGAAGCTCAGTTTCAGCTTTGGAGAATGTATCGGGCGTGTGAGGTGGATGAACAGATTTCAAAATACTCATTGGTATGTGCACTTTGGGGGAAATCCATGATTTCTGGATTAGATTTCTCCAGAAGAACAAGCCGCTGCCCTTGGTGGAGTTGGTCCCTCTCTCAGACCCAGGCCTGTGGACAGGGCAAAACTGAGGTCCCAAACTCGTGGCCCGGGGGCGACAGTCAACACGCGCACGTGATGTATTGGCGCAAACACGCTGTTTTAGGCACGTGAGTTAGTTGCTAGGAGTTTTCACATAAAAAGACAGATTTATGGATTCTTTAGAGAAAACACAAGGTCTACAAATCACAGGACCCACAGTTTTGCTCAACACCATCCAGGGCTGAGCAGCAGCAGGTGTTCCCAGAAGACCGGACGTGATCTCCAGTTACCTCAGGTGCTAGTCCACCTGCGACCTTAACTCAGCTGGCCCCTCGAGGCATTAAAGCTTTCAGACCCTAGGGCTTTCAAGGTGGGGTCCCGGGACCCACAGAACCAGCACCCCCTGGGCTTGATAGAAATGCACATTATCAGATCCAACCCAGACCTGCCGAACCAGGCCCTGCGCTCTGTGTGTCGGCCACCAGCCCGGGGGACGGCGACACTGGTTACGTTGGAGAAGCCCTGCCCGAGAGTGAGGAGCCCACGCTTGGGGATCGGGGAGCTGCTTCTAATGTCATCTCTGCCACTCACTGTGCAAACTTAGAAAAGTCGTTCTGCTTTTGGGGGGGCCTGATTGACCTTGTCTGTAAAGCAGGAAGACAGGGGGGCTCGCTGGTTTCTAAGGGCCTTCTGGCCTGAGCACTGTGGTTCTGTGTGCTTCGGGTCTGTGGACTCAGCATGAGCATTTCCGAAGCCCTCGGCCATGCCAGGACTTGTCTAAGCACTTTGTCTGGGGGAGGTCCGTGGGCCCTGATGGTTGTGGTGGTCACTTTTGAGGATCCGTTTTACAGAGAAAACAAAAAAAAAAGAGGCACCAAGAGGTGAAGTGACATGCCAGCGTGCCTGCCATGGAAGGCCCTGATTTTATGTAACCTGGAGAGCCGTGGAGCCCCCGACCCCGCTTATTGCCTTCCCGTGGTCTGCCTGCACAGAGGTGTCCGCATGGTAGTGACCGCGGCGCCACCAAATCTCAGAACACAGCTGACTGGCCCTCCAGGACAGGCGGAGCCATGTTCCGCCAGCAAGGAGGATTATCAAAAATAGAACATGGCAGCAGTGGCCCTCCCCTGCCCCAGTTACAGGGAGCAGGTGACAGTAGGAGTGATGTTGGGACAAGAAGGTTTGGAGAGAGGGCGAGCAAGCAACCAGCCAGACTTGGGAGCCCCCCAGTCCTCAGAGGAATCAAGCCCCGTCTCTTACAAAGTGTGACCTTGGGAGAGCACTTTGCCACCCAGAGCCTCCTGGTCTGTGAAATGGGGACAAGGACACCCACTTCTCAAGGGTTGGGAGGATTAAACGAGCAGACAGGTTTATAGAGAGCACTGGGTGCCCAGCCTCTCCGAGCAGTTCCAGAAGCTGAGAGAAGGCTCTGCCGGCAGGAAGCCGAAGCCCCCCTGCATGAGCCCGCGGGCTCCGTCCTCTCAGAGGGCGCCACCTCCCAGCTGCCTTGTCTCTGCGCCCTGTCCCGTTGGCAGGACGTCATCGCTTCCCTTGCAGCCAGCCCCGCCGGTGCGCCCGGAGGGCTGAGATATGTCAGCTCCTCTGTCTTCCCCGAGAAGGGCCGGCAGATGACTAGGAGCATTGAGATGCTTATTACAACTTCAGAGTTACCTTCCTGACGTGACCAGGAGGGCACGTTCGCTCCCATAGGGACCCTGCATGCCCAGACTAGGGACCACAGCGCAGTTCCCTTCTCCTCCCCTCGACCCAGCATGGTTCCAAGAAAGTGGGTTCAAACCCAAACAGCCCTGCTCTCCCACTCACTAGCTCTGTGGCCTTGGGAAGGTCACTTCACCTCCCTGGGACTGTGTTATTATCCATTCAGTGGGTCAGGGATGCCTTACTAATGCCGTACCAGGTGCATAGAGAGTGGTGGTGCCCTGCCCTCCCCCAGTTGGAGGAGAATTGACATTTTGTACAGAAAGGTCAGGAGGGTAGAGTAGAACCCATCTGAACTCTTTGGGTCTTAGAGTGGATATTCAGTAAAAATAAATTCAACTGAAATGATAATACTCAGCACCATTAACTGAGCTATTACTCTGTGCCCAGCGGTTTCAGAGGTGAGACAATCGGGGCACAGAGGAGTGAAGCCCGTTGCCGAAGGGCCTCGGGTAATCCCTGGGCTGTGTCAGCGTGTTTGCAGGGAAACTCAGGAGGAGAGGACACCGGGCATGCTCCTCCCGCTGGAACACCCTCCCAGCCTGCAGAACACCCCTCTCTGCACATACCAGCCCCCAAACCTGTTCTTTAGCTGCCAGCACCTCTGGCTTTTGCTTATTATTTCGATGTGTCCATGGCCTGAGTCCCTGTGCAGCCTGACTTTTTTCCTGGCTTTGGGCCCCAAGACTTGTCCTTATTTGCATCAGAGTCTTCCAGAATATCAATGTGGTTCTTTTCCAGAAAAATCAGCACCCCCCACCTTGCTGGCTCCAAGAAGACACAAGGGCCAGGCCTGGCAGGCTCCAGCCTGGTGCGGCACCCCACGCCCACCCCTGCTCCCCGCTGCCCCCCATCCACTCACAAACCATCGGCTGTGTGAGGCTTTGCAGAAGCATTCGCTCAAGAGGACCCAGGTCATTCCCCAGGCCCTCTCAGAAGCAGTGGGCGTGGGGAAGGCGTCACTTAAGTCTCTCTGCCACTGAGAAAGAAAGGGACCCAAGCTCTGGTCACTTGAAGAGGAGACCAGGCTTCCAGCCTGAGAGCACCATTCTGGGAGGCAGCAGTGGGGAAGTGGTGTCCCAGCCCCACAGCCAGCCCCGCCGGTGCGCCCGGAGGGCTGAGATGTGTCAGCTCCTCTAACTGGGTAATCAGGGTGGTTAGTCCCAGTGCGTCCCGGCGGGCTCTCCCGGACCGATCTTTGGGTTCTATCAAGTGGATCATTAGCTGGTTTGCAGATTTGAGAGAAAGGGCAGGACAGTGGGAAATAGGCCTTCACCACAGCCCCTGTGCTAGGCATCAGGTGGGCAGAACCGCAGCCAAACACCGCAAAGAACCAGGCGCTTCAGCTCCTTTTCCCTCCTGGGGACACGATTCACCCATCCCTCACGTCCCCATTCCTCCGCGTCCCCATTCCTCCGCGTCTCCATTCCACAACCCTACTGAGGACTCACTGCGCATCAGATACCGTGTGACGGAATGAGACAGAAATCTCTGCTCACAAAACTGCATTCCAGTGTGTGTGCTGGGGCTGGGGGAGATGATAAATGAGCACATCCAATAGGAAAAGTCAGTTTATATGTGACAGCTCACACGGAAGGAGCTTGTCATAGAGAACGTCAGGGGTGCGGGGCGGCTAATTGAGACTGAGTGGGCCGCACGGACGCCCCCACGACGAGGGCCTGTGGACGGGCCCAGATGCTGAAATGCGGCCAGCGGCGAGCGTGTGGGTGCGGCGTTCCTGGCAGAGGCCCCGCGTGGGCAGAGGCCCTGAGTCACAAGGAGTTGTGTCACGCCGGAGGGACGGACGAAGGCCGGGGGGAGGCCGGGGAGCCCTGAGCACGCTCCTCGGGAGAGATGTGAGATGCTCCTGACACAGCTCTGAATGTCTTATCAGTGACGTGCACGTGACCCCCGCCCAGCTCAAGGAGCGCCTGTGATCGTCGCCACTGAGGGCTGCGGGAACCCCAGGTCAGAAAGACCACGCAGCCGTCCGAGGCCAATCACAAGTGGGCGGCAGAGCCACGATTGGGCAGAGGCGCTGGATCTGAGAACGGGACCGAGCCCCCTTCGAGGGGAGTAAGGCGGGAACTGGCCTTCACGACGGAGGCCGAGCCCCGGCCTGCACGCCCTCTTCCTGTGTCCTCACCGCAACCCCCGGGGTCGACCTCGTTTGCCCCTTTTTACGGATACGAAGGCAGAGCTCAGAGGTGATGCGTCCTGCCCGGGGCCGCTCAGCTAACAGGAGATGGTCCCCGTTAGGATTCAGTTCAGCGGCCCTGCACCCTGGCTCTTCCAGGCCTCCATATCCACCTGCCCTCTCTCGGCCCCGTTCTTTCTCATTCTCCCCGCCTGCAGATGGAGATGACAATCCCCACCTGTGATAAAACTGGGACAACAAGTGTGTTTGCTTTGGGGGGCGGGAATGGCTGGCTGCCAGCATGCGTGTGTTGTTCTCCTGTCACCTGGGGGAGAGGAAGAGGAACGGGCCACCCTCCTGTCACCGCCCTCCTGTCACTGCCCTCCTGTCACCGTCCCTGCTGCTGTGTTGGCATGAGCACACAAGCATTCCATAAATAAGAAATAAATGCCATGCCACGGCATCCTGAAAGGCTGTGCCTGGGCACGGGGGTGTCCTTGCAGCTGCTAGAATTGGGGTCAGCGGTTGCCATTCTTGCTTCCCTCAGGCCTGTCCCCCCAGAACTGCCCCCCACTCTCCGGAAGCCCCCACGTGCCTCTGATAAGGCACCCAGGGAGGAGCCAGGCCGCCGTTCGTACCCCACTCTGTGCTTTCTACTTGAGATTGCAGGTGTGGAAATCCCACCTGCACCTTCTTGTATTCACTCCCTTGAAGTAGTCACTTGTTTGTGACGGCCTGGGCACTGGGCGGACGGTGGGGACCAGTACTGGCCAGGTGCCTGGTCTCATGGAGCTTGTGTTTTAGTAGGGTGATTCAGAGTGTTGTTTTATAAAGAGTGAACAAACAAACGTGTAAATCAATGAATCTCAGTCTGTGATAAGTGCTATGAAGAAAATTGAATAGGATGATGTTATGGAGAGAGACTTAGGGTGGAGGGAGGACAAGGATTGTTTGTACCTTTCTCTGTTTTTTATCTCCATCCTTCCATCCACCATCTACATCACCTGTTACCTGTGTACCTACCATCCTTGTACACACGTATGTGGACACACATACATTTATATATTCCTTCCGGATCTCTCCCCCTCCCTCCTTCCTTTCTCCTCTACCAGGACAGGAGAATTCTCTTGCTTCCACAGGTAATTTTGGCCGCTCGCTCAGGGCCAGCCCCTCCGAGTGGGCTGTCTGTCTCCCTTGTTGACCGGGAGCTCTCCGGTGACCAGCACCTAGTTTCCCCGTACTGACCGCGCTGTTCAGCGTAAGGACGGCATTACAAGCGTTGGTGACATTCCCAAACTAAAAGAATACACCCACGGTTTTTTACATCCTCCGACTCCAGGATGTTCTCACTCCCTTAGGGTCGCTGTGTTTCCTCACAGAGAGGATTGTCACTCTGTGAAAGTCCGAGCCTGCCGACGAAGGCACACAGCCCTGCAGGGGTCCCCTGGTGTCATTTTGAATGGAAACACGGAAGGCCAAGACTGTTCCATTCATGCATCAGCCCCCTGGACCATTACGTCAACGTTAGGAACATTTGCGGGATACCTACTACATGGGAGATGTGATGGGGACTCATTGGAGATACGGTCCCTGCCCTCCTGTTGTTCACACTTCTTAGGAGGGAGAGCACAACAGTGCGACGTGGTCAGAAGTATACGTACAGGGGCCCCGGAAGCCTCGCGGGGACCCGGGAGGAGTCCCTGTGCCACAGGGCTGCACGAAGGGAGGGTTTTGGAAATACTCCTTGAAGGAGATAATAACCAGGGGCCCAGCTTAGCAGACGGGGAGGTGAATTAATCAACGAAAAGTAGAAAATAACTTGGAAAGGTGGCTGGAGCCTGAAACTCCAGACTAAATTTAGACTTAATTTGGAGGCAATGGTAACGGATGGGAGGGGGTGGCAGCGACATGGCAGCTTTTTAATGATTGGGGTGACACGGAATGGAATGCTGTGATCAGGTTAGAATTTGATGTCTTTGGGCTATGGCTCACAATACCTTCAATGTGACTTTAAAATAAATCACAGCCATCAAAAGGGAGCAGAGTAGAAGAGCTTCTGAGTGGACACAGGGGCGCAGCATTCCAGAGTTCATTTCATTAAAGGAGCCGATGGGGCCAGCTAGTGCCCTGTCACTTAGGACTTCTTGATAAAGGAGCCGGAGGTCTCGTTTTTGGAGCCGAGAATGAAAACAGACTCTCGAACATACATGCGTCCTCACGTCAGTTTGCAAGTGACTTCCTTCCTGGGCTTTCTTTGCGAGCGACTGCTGGTTTAGAGTATCCTCTGGCAGAACTCGCGTTCACACGGGGATCTGAAAGTCACGGGGGGCAGGGGCCGTCCCTTTGGGGGTCGCAGACATTGGTCACTAAGGGATCCACTGCCCTGTGGTCTGAAGAAAGTTCCCACTGGAGCCCATCCGGCCACGTGCTCGGTCGATGGCCATGCCCTCTCACCCTCTCCTTTCTGAGAGCGTCAGAGTGGGCAGGGGCCATCACGGGCGGTGGCCGGCAGCGTGGCCGTCGCAGCCAGCCTGTGTGGGTCCCAGCCCCAGAGCTGCTGTTTTCTCGCTGAGCCCTTGGGGGTGTTGTTAACCTTTCTGGGCCTCAATTTCCTCATAGGGGAGCCAGTAGGCCTTCCTCACAGGGCTTTCCGCGGATTAAGTGCACTGATACATGCAAAGAGCTTAGACGGCGTCTGGCGTGTTCTAAGAGCTCAATAAATATTAGTATAATCTCAGCACAACAGCCTTGTCAGGCCTTCAGACAACAAGCTTTCAGAAGACAAATCCAGGTAAACAAGAGTGGGGATTGCTGTGTGACCCAGATTGAGACACTTGAGTTTGGGGGTACGCAGCATGGCCCCATTCTGCAGCAGAGAAACCGTTCACGGAATGCTGTGTAAGCTTCTAGTTGGTGTTGGTTCACAGCTTTGGGTCCTGCCGTGCTGTTTTCACCTATGAAATATTTTGTCTAGTATTGTATTTTTCTGGGCATTTTGTCCTTATTCCTCACGAGGGCCCTATGGCTCCCTTACCGCCTGGCTAACCATCAGCTTCCCGGGCTCCGTGAGCAGGGCCCCAGGGTTGTGCTTCGTGGGCCGAGCTTGGGGTAGAGGTCAAACGCCGGCAGCCCACGGGGTGCATCTGACCCACGGTGTTTTGATGGTTCCTCAGGGTGCTGGCCCACTCAAAGTTATAAAACCAGTTTTGACTTGGACAGGAACATGTAAAATTTGGTAGCTTTCGCGTGATCATCCAGATTTCCGGCTGCTCAGAAGGGCTGGCGTGGCTGGGCCTTCCCGCCCCGGGGATGAGAGCTGCCCACAGTAAATAGATGGGCACAGTCCCTACTCCACCCCCCCACCCCACAGTGGCTCTAGTTCATTGTCACTCTTGCACAGAGAGGGTAGAAAAAGAAGAAAGGGGAGTGTTTATTGTACCCATTTCTTTACCCAAAAATGGGAAGATTTGGGGTCTTGCCACCCCTAGCATGGACAGTATTTGGGGCCCTCTGGTCCACATTCTTTGAGCCTCCTGTTAGTTCCATAGACATTCCTCCTGAAGCTGCACACATAGCTGGGCCCAGACAGACAGAGTAGTTCTTAAGGCTTCCACAAAAGATGACAAATGGCAGACTTGGGACTTGAACTCACACCTTCTGGATAAAAACTCAAATCTGTTGCCCCTTCCCCACTTAGTGTTCTGAATTATGAACATTCAGGTAACTCCCCCAGAAAGACAGCTGGGTGTCATCTGCTTGACTCCGCGGGTTCCAAGACGGGTCAGGTGGGGCCCCTGCTGCAGCGTCTCACCCTGTCAGTATAATGCAGTCACCCCTCAGCAGTGTCAGCAGAAATCACCCTCCTGGATCTTGAGAACAGGGAGCATTATGAAGAGGGTCCAGAGTTTATTATGAATAATTAGAGCATCATTTTGAGCTTTTATTATGTCTCTACTAACACACACAGGCACGCACACATGCCCACGCCAGCACCATGCTCAGTATTTTACTTATGTCACTGTCCTCTTCCACACACTACAAGAGGTGGGTGCTGTCATCATCACCATGTTACAGATGATGAAACTGAGAAACAGAGAAGTCAAGTAACTCGCTCAAGATCACACAGCCGAGAAGCAGGCAGCAGGACCGAACCCCGAGCTTGCTGCCCAGCCTCCATTCTTAGGCACAGGGTTATCTTGACCGTCTCTCATCCAGGAAGTCACTCCTTTCACACCGATGATATTGTCAGTGCTTTTGTTAAATATTTCTATCTTTGCAACATGTGAAAGAGAGAGCCTGGGAGTTTAAGATACCCAAACCTCATGGGTTTCTCCTTCTTCTTCAGAGAGATAAAGGCTTTTCTTTGCCCCTGAACTGTCACTATCAAAATAAAAGGGGAACAAAAATCTGCCAGAGGACTAAAACTCTCTCATCTTTGCAAGTAAAAAATTCACTCTCACAGAGCTTTTCTGCATGCAATCCTAGGAGGAGACCC
This sequence comes from Lyroderma lyra, assembly GCA_004026885.1. NCBI lineage: Eukaryota > Metazoa > Chordata > Mammalia > Chiroptera > Megadermatidae > Lyroderma > Lyroderma lyra. The sequence goes on from PVJL010003177.1 coordinate 140,772, forward strand.
AGTTCTTATATGGCCAACTTATTCACCTGACAGTTTATTGAGTGCCTACAGTGTACTGGAAGCTCTGCTGGCATTGCGTGTGTAGAAATCAAAGCAGCACGGCGCTGGCACCAAGGAATGCAGTCTATTGCCTGGCTCTCTTTTCTGGATAATTCTCATTATGATTTCCCTTTAAGCAGAGGGCAGACAGGCAGCAGTGAGTCATGTTTTGGCCACGAGTCTTAGGTAGATCTCCCCACTTGTACCCATGTGGGATCTGAGACAGCTGATCCCAGAGATGCCCTTCCCCCAGCTGAGAACGTAGCAGGCCATTTCAGCACATGGCAGTGTGCAGGAGTCGACACAACTGATGTGTTAATTAGACAGGGAAACCTTGCAGAGAGCTAGGGGGATAGAAGGCGCCAGAAGAGCCCCACCTGCTTTTCCCAGTCCCATGGGTCCGTATCAGGGCTCTGGTCAGCCTTGAGCTTGGAAGTTGGACACTTCAGGTGAGGGGTTGTCATTGCCTTTTCTATTCTGGGAGCTGCCACATGTAAGGAATGAATCCACCAGAATAAATAAGCAAGGAAGGAATGGGTAGAGGGACAGACACCTAGATAGACATGTAACTCCATAGCAAAAGTTTAGAAGGATGTCCCCCAAATTGTGAACAGTGGACACAGGAAGAAGGAATCAAATGGGAGAAAAGAGGGGAGATTCACTTTTTTCATTCACATTGTTATTAATTACATTGTTTACACAATACGCACATGTTCTTAAAAGACAGTTCAGGCTTTAGAGTAAGACCAGAGTGTAAGTCCTTGCTTCCATTACTTCTGAGAGCTATGTGCCCAGGAGCAGATTATTTCAAGTCTCTAGACCCCAAATCCCTATTTGTAAGGTGGGGTTTGTTGTGAGGATTGAGTGAGATTAAATCCTGCGTAAAATGCTGACAGGGCTGTCCGTGGCTATCAGCTGTCTTCTTTTTCAATTTTTTTTTTTTTTTTTTGCATTATTAATAGCATGTAGATGGGGCTGACAGTCAGAGAGAGAGGAGACTACTGCGGGGAGAAGAGAATTACAGAGGAAGGGTGGCAACAGAACGGCCAGGCAAGGCGCGGCCTCCGTGCGAGGGGGCGTAAGTCGGCCCCTGGGTTGTAAAGACGGCATCCTGGCCTTTCCCCCCACCCCCACCCCCGGCTTTCTTTTCTGGGAACGCCCCAGGACACCCGGCATTTTGTGGGGCGGAGTAGCCAAGAGCAGGAGCTCTGGGACCAGTCCCATCCTCGCGGTCAGTGGGAAGGTGATCTCCTCTGTGCCAGTCTCCTCACTTGTGAAATGGGAGCCGCTTTTAGCCTCCAAGGTGGTCTCAGGGGCTGAAGGAGCTAACGCATGCCGGGCACAGGGTGAGTGCGTAAGGGATCTTCGTACTTCACATCACACACTCCGGTTCCTGGGCCATTTTAAGATTTTCAAGGGCCCTGGGAATTGTTACTTTTGGAGATTTCACTTCATGTCTTATCAAATACATTAAAAGTTACCGCATTCCACGTTAATATTTTTTGCTGTAAAATATTTAAAAGGGATATATATATATATATATATATATATATATATATATATTTTAAATGATTTGACTGTACAAGCATTTGTCTGAGTAAACTCGTGGCTCTGAGCCCTCAGCAATCACTGGGCATATTTAAAATTATTTTTCAAAGTGAGAAATTCTAAGAAACAAATTGTTTTTAAATGTGATGCAATTTTTATGAATGTCAAATTTAATAATTAATGGCATTTGCATAATGTTACATTATGTAGACATTTAATTAAATATTTGCTCATTTTGATTTTGCAGCTTTCTCTTTGTGTATTTTGAAGCAGAAAAAAGAACTTTCTCCTTCAGGCCTCAGGCGAGGTAACTGTGACGGGCTGTCAGCTAGTGGCCGGAGAGACCCCCCACCTCCCCGCCCACACTGGCAGCAGTCACGTGGGCGCTGGACCCACGAGGGACCTAGGAGCTCCTCTATCTATTCTCCCATTTTATGCCCGGGGAAACTGAGGTCTAAGGAGAAGAGTGACTTGCCTTAAAGGTGGTCTGATTCCCCAAATGAGGAATCCTGGACCTTCCCAAACTTGGTTTTTTTCACATCTTCAAGGGGTGGCTCCCAAAGTCAAGGGACGTGACTTCCTGAGTGGCCCAGGTCGCTGATGCCCAGCAAGGCTCAGACAGGTCCCTCTGGGCTGCACGTGCATTCAACCCAATGACAAAATCAATAGTGACTTGAGACGCCAGCCAGGGGAGCGACCATGAAATGTGAGCAGGTATTTTCGCCTGTTGTTAAAACTCAGCAGGGGCCTCAGGGATCAAGGCAGGCAGTGCCTCCAGGAAGAGGCCTGGAGGGATGTGGGGTGGGGAACAGTCACAGGACCCCACCTGCCAAGAGCAAACGCGGGCAGAGCTGAGCCCTTCTGTGCCCTCCTGGGCCAGGCAGCCCATAACCCCGCAGAGATTCGGGGAGGATGGGAAGCTGAGGAGCCACCTGGCTGTTCCAGAGGATGCCAGGCTTCTGTCATCCAATTAGGGCCCAGAATGGTTGGTCCTGAAGGAGAGGAAGGGGGTCACCCTCGCCCGGGACCCCTGCAGGCAGAAGGTTGTCTGGACAGAGCCAGGGCATACTCAGAGAGTGATGGGCCTTTCTTTGCAATGGGAAGATTCCAGGCTCACACACTTCCTGAGCGTATTCAACCAGACTGTAAAGGAGGAGGGGAGACAGACTGCGTTTGTACCAGCCTTCACTGGTGACAGTCAGCCAGGAAGCACCCTTCGCCAGCCTGGTTCAGCCAAGTCTCTATTTACAAACCGGCGCAGGGGCTCCACGGAGCCGGCGCCTTTTCCCGTCTCGTGGCCAAGGTGGTCTGGCCTGAATCCACTCAAGTCAAAGCAAGCCCAGTGTGCTTTGGGCAACTAATGTGCCTAAACCTAGGCTGAGTATGTGTGTGTGTGGGGGGGGGGAGCCTAACAGAGAACAAGCTACACCTGTGCACCTTAGGCATCAGAGAGTCAGGTGAGGGGGAGAGGACTCAGATTTGTAGAGGAAAGCACTCCAGGTGGGGGGTGGGGGGGCTGGAGTCCGGATGGTCTTCCCAGTTTTGCCGCAAATGTGCTGTGTGTCCTTGGTCAAGTCACTCTAGTTCCCAGAGCTTCAGCTTCCTTCTCTGTCCTGCGAGGGCAGGACTTGGTGGTCGCTAAGACCCATCCTGGTTAAGCAAGGGCTAAGCCGCGTGGCACAAATTACAGATGCTGCTTCAAGTATGCGCGAGACGAGGATTTTCAGAGACAGGCTGAGTATCTGGGAGCAGCTAGGGACAGAGTGAGGGAAATGATGCCAAGATTCAGCCACAGCGAACTTATTAACCCAAAAGGCTGTCCCAGATCTCACAGAGTCCTCAACGCACAGCTAAGAGCCACCCAGATCCACCCTCCTCCTTCAAGTCCCTCCTGGGTTGTAGTAAAGAGACTCATGAAGTGACCTTCAGCATCTCAGGTGTGATTCGGGTTAGATTTAAGGAAGGACTTCCAAAAATGCTTTCAGAGGTATGAGCAGGTAATCAAACAGGCATCATCTACCGTTCAAAAGCCTTGAGATGCTGGACACAGCCATCCTTGGCCTTCCCGAAAAGCGGTGTCCTAAGAAATCGCGTTGAATCAATCCTATTAAAATGCACCAGCAGTCCTCACTGTTTAAAAGCACTCGAATGCCCTTAAATTCACTCGTTTGTAAACATAGACTCTCTTTAACGGGGCTTTTACAGTGAGTTTCCAAACTGGCTGAATCCGTCCAGCAAAGGAGAGTACAAAGGTAGCCATTCCCAGAAGCAGAAACACACATTCAATCCATTGTCGAGGTCCCTTTCGGACCCGTAACCTGGGAGCGCCTCGCACGCGAGGAGAACACGCAGGGCCTTTGTGCACCGACGCGCCTGCTTTCCGAGTCTGGGGGCGTCTGCAGAACCAGCACCGTCGCCCTGCGCATGTCTCCGTCGTCAGTCAGCACCGGGCAGGACTTGTCCTGGAGGGTTCAGTCTGGGGTCCTCCGGGGGATTCCATTCCACTTCCATTCACCCCGGACCTTGTGCGTTTCAGTGATGAGACTGTGAGAGCCTGAGGGAAGGGACTGCGTGTGGGTTTGCTTCTCAGGGCGTGGTGTGGAGTGAGCACTCAATAAACAGCGGCGAATGAATGAATGAGTGAAAACAGGCACGATTTGTACTAGTTGACTGTGTGACCTTTAGCCAGTTACTTAACTGCTCTGAGTCCCAATTTCTGCACCCATGTCCTGGAGACAGCAAGTGTTTCTGCCCAGGAGAGTTGTTGTGAGGATTAAATGAGGCAAAATATAGGAAGCACTTAACACATGGCCTGTCACAGAGTAAGCACTCCACCAAAGTTTCCTATTATTGCTGGCACTTCGACGTCATACTCACTTGGTCCTTTGCACAGCCCTGTGAGGATACGTACACATAACCATCCCCACTGAGCACACGACAAGGTTGAGGCTGGGGGCGGTCAGGGACCTAGCCTGCCCAGGGTCCGAGGGAACTGGGGCTCTGCACTGCTGAACGGGCAGTGAATGTGGACCACGCCAGGACCACATTCCTGCTAACGGAGCAGCAGAGGCAGCGTGCTAGAAAGCTCAGGAACGCATGGAAGTCCTGGGTCCCCCAGGAACCCCGAGTGTCCTGGCTTTATGGGGTGAAGGGATCTCACTTTCTTGGGTTCCTGCTCTGTGCATGGCCCTGTTAGCTCCAGTTAATGCTACTCTCCCCCTTAACCTTACCTCCCTGCTCACTGCCATTCATCACTTCCTTAAACCAGCCTGTTTACAGAGACGCATGGAGCTAGGCCGGGAAAGGGGCGGGAGGCTCCTCCCCGCCAGGTCCCCCACGAGCGAGCACGGCGCCAGGCGAGGGCCCGCCAGCTCAGCTCGACCCAGACGCCGCCGCGCTGCGCTCTGGACAATTCAAGTGGCGCACCCGGTGGGTGTTCTTCCTGAGCGGGTGTGTGGGAAAGCAGAGGTCCACAGCCTCCAGTCACCTCGATCATCTCCCCCCGTGGTGGGGAGGGAGGGCTCACGGCTGAACGGGCGCACGGATAAACCCGGGACTTTGCTTTGCAGGAAAAGGATCCTGTCCAGGTCTCCCCTGAGCTGCGCCATTCTCAGTGAGGAGCTCATGAGACTGTCAGAGACCCCCTTTCCCTCTCCCAGCCTAAGCTTGGCTTTCTGGGCGTGACAAAAAGTCCCCGAGGTGGGCAAACAGGAGCAGGGCAAACAGAAAGGTCCAAAAAACCCATCATCCGACCAACGGGGGTGACGGCTGAGAATGTTCTCGTTGAAAGTCCGGTGCGCACGTGTAATAAATGACAGCTTTCCACGCACACACGGGGCGGCCGTTCATCCCTGCCACCCTCCTTTTCCTCTCATTATTAAAATAGAGGACAAAAGGGATAGTCTTCCGCTCTTTTTTGGTGTGAATTTGCAGCATGTGGTTTAAATATTCATTTTATAAGGACAATGTCAGGTTTTAAGATTCAATGTCGGGCATAGAGCTTTCTTAAATGTTGTCCAGTAAGTACTAAGGAGAAGGCTGGTGCGCCAGCAGTGCCCAGCCATGGCGACACTGGTGTTCATCAGCCACTCGGTCATCCTCGTGGTTGGCTCAGGATAAAGGGCTCTCACCTTTTCATGCGTCTCTGTTTTGCCCCAAATACTTAAGACGGTGGAGGGGTGGGGGGAGGGAAGTACATGTCGTGTGCTCTGTGCCCCTCAGATGACAGCATGGCCAGCTCATGGTGGCTCTGTGAGGAATGACGGGCTCCTACAATCCAGAGCAAATAGATCCCATGCATAAATTACTGACCTCCAACGTATTGAAGCCCAGGACTTGGGAGAAACAACATGAGGGGAGCTTTGCAGAATATTCCAGTGAGCAGCAGTGGGTGTGTATAGAAAGCATATTTTAGTGGAATCAGAAGATCATTCTCCAGAAGTAGAACCGGTTCTATGTCTTAATGTTACAAGAAAAAGTTTACAGGCCAACTTCAGAAAGAACCTTCTAACAATTCTAGCTGTCCACGGTAGGGGAAGGGATTCCTGATGAGGTGGACATTTCTCTCTTTGTAGAGTTATTCAAGCAGGGATCTTTTATTGGGGACCCTACAGCGGCGATCATGCTTGGGGGTGAGTATTGGACTAAATAACCTTAGAGAATCCTTCCAGTTCTGAGAGCCCCCAACTACAGGTTTCTCACCCTTGGCCAGATACTTTATTAACAAATGCTGTCCGACTTGGGCCTCCCACATCTTAAGAATCATCATCACAGATCTAGAAAGATCAAGAAACAGTAGGGTGGAGACCAGGTAGAATCCTCGGAGGGAAAAATAGGAAATATAATGACAGTTTGGAAAAGAAGATTTGGCCTAGAAAAGAGGAAGCAGCCTCTCAGAGAGCTGAGTTTGTTAATACTTCAAGGAAGGCAAACAGTTGTTTGATTTCCATTGAGGTCCCGATAAGAGTAAATGGGGTCAAATTAAATTAAACCAGTATAAAGCCAGATCATCACAAGGCGGAGCGTTGGCTCCCGTGCCCGTCTCTCAGAAAACTGCCTTTTCTGAGAATGGACACGAAACGGCCGCACGGGTTGCCTTTGTGAAATCGATTAAGGTCAGGTCTACTCTGCGTCTGCTCTAAGTCCCTTCATAAGGACCCTTGTAAGCCTCTGCCGTGTGCACTTACAGAAGAAACAAATAACGTGGTCTCTGCAGAAATCTATACTTACCTCCATGTCAGGAAATTAAAACTGTAATTTATATATTTCATTTTTTTCTGCCTTGGGGACACATCCTCGGGTATTTACATCTGCTCAGTAGTGGTACCTGAAAGTCACTATTTCTGCCTCTTGTAATAGGTGAACTCACTCTGGGACATTGAAAATACAAGTATGTTTTGTGTTTTCACCTGCTGTTCATCTCATATATTTTAGGAAGCACGTAGGCTAACATCTCATATACTCCAGATCAAATAGAATAAAAAGGAGAAACTATCGATTGGAAAGAGACCTGAGGTCCCAGCACAGGCTTTCCACATGGATTGGAGAATTTCAGTCACAGGAGATGAGCCATTTGGCTCAAAATTTTTGGCCATGATCTCATTATTCACTTCTACTGGTCTCGTGCACTATTTAAACCTCTGTAACTGTCCCTGGACACCCCAACATGTTAACTTGGCAATGAGAGCCAGTTGAGGTCAACCAGTTTTCTCTTTGCAATCCCCTGAGGTCAGGGAAGGTCAGTGATAAGTCCTGCAGTTGTCCTGGGTAAGATAAGATGAGGAGCGGAGATAAAGGGGGAGCCCCTTGAGGGCAGGAGCTGGGTAGTTTGTATCGCTGATTCCTTCGCATGGACCATAAAGGCTGTCAGATTCTTGTGTCTGTGAAAGTTTGTTTAATTAAATTAAAATGAATTGACTATAATTGAAAAGACTTGAACTGCACTGAACAGAATTAAAATTGAATTGCCTAGTCTTGCCTGACATGAGGGGAATGTCTCACCTCTGCTGGCTAATCAACTCTAACAGAGCAGGAGTAAGCATAACGCGCTGAGGAAAATGTTTAGAATTTAAACATGTTCATTGAAAAAAACATTTATCGTGCACTGCTCATATCCAGGCCTTGCACTGGGTACCAGGAAGCCGGGGTGAACGAGGCATACATTGTCCCCGCCCCCAACAGCTCCATCGAGGAAAGGGACCGGGCACTAAACAAGTCCGTGCACGACTGAACATCTAATTGAGAATTGTGACAAGTGCTGAGAAGGAAAAACCCGAAGTTTTGTAGGCAGAATAAAATGAGGTAGCCGTTAGAACGAGCCAATTTGTCCAATTCGGAGAAAGCCACTGTGACCGAGAGGGTGGAGAACTGAGAGCAGAGGCAGGACCCCAGAGTTTGTGGTGGCCGAGCAGGGACACGCGGGGGGCGGAGGGGGATGGGTTTGTTTCTAAAACCCAACTCTGCCCGCTCCCTAGAGTGGAGGAGGCCAGCCTGGGGGCAGGCGCCAGTGCGGAGGCTCCTGCGGACGTGGGGGGACGCGGTGGCTGAACTGGGGTACAGAGGTGGACAGGGTCTAGCCACATTCCACAGGTGGAGCTGGAATGAACCCGGTCAGCGGCGGGATGTGGCCAGGCAGACAAGGTGTCAAAGGTGCCTGACGCTTCTCAGGCAGGCCACGGGGGAGGGTGCCATTTCCTAAGACAAGGGAGGGGATCCAGTTGGAGAGAGCGAGAGGTGAAGGTCGAGCACCCCCACTGAGCACCTGAGAAGCCGCCACCTGGAGCTTTGGAATGGGGAGGCGTGGAAGTGTTTACTGAAAAGCTGCTTCGGGGTGGGGTGGGTGTGCCGACCTAAGGTGCGCGTGAGGCCATGATCCCTGACCTCTAGGAACTTAATACCTGCTTCAGGTGACGTGTCAGAAAATACCGTAGGAGAATAAATGGTAGGACGTGGTTTTTACAAACCACCTTTCGAGGGGGAAAGAAAGGGGGCTGTATGAATTGAGAAGGGAGGGAAAGCATCCCTGCTGAGATGGTGCACGGTGGACGTCAAGGTTGAAGGCAGGGAGGAGAAAGGCCTCACGGCCAGGCTCCCGATGAGGCAGAATTTGCAGTGACAGCACCAGCACCTGCACCTGCTGGGCAGAGCTCCACAACGTCACCCAGCCAGGGCTGGGCTGGGAGCGGGGGAACTAGATTCTCGGCCCCCCCGGGCTGACCCCACGGGTGTGAGCAGTGACATTTTGGGGGTTCAGATGAGGGCCTGGAGGGCTCCTGCCCACCCTGAAGAGGCCGAAGATTGGGAGGGACACTGACCAGGTCTGTTCTAGATGCCTGTCTTCCCCAGAGGCGAGGAGAGCAGAGGCGGGGTTTGGGGCTGTCCCTGTGTCCCAGCCTCTGTCCCCGGAACACCTGTGTTATACCCCACCCCTTTGTTCTGTGCTGTCCTCGCCTAAAGAGAGTTTGGGAGGGGCTGAGACTGTTCTTCGAAGAAAAAGAGCTTCTTTAGAGTAGTGCAGGTGTCATGGGAGATAGAAGATGACAGATCCCCGATTGTCTCTAAATCAAATCTAGCCCAGAGCAGCCCTGATGTGTCTCACCTGACCTTGACAAGGACTCAATCTCAGCTTCTCCTGCCCCACCCAGAGAGGCACAGAAACGTCCCTGGGACCTTATGCTGGGCATCCGTGGTCTTAGACACACCCTGGTCACCGCTGATTGAGCCATTGCACGACCACACACGTCCCTAACATTGGAGGCTTTGCTGGTTGAGCACCTCTGGGGCCAGGATGCACCTGGCCTAGGGGCACAGTCCTCTCCCTGGGCCTTTCAAGGTCACAAGTCACTGATCACCCCCTATCCCGCCTTCAGTCTCTGCCTTCTCCTCCCGCTCACCGTCATGCCTCCCTCTTCGTTCCTCCGGGGGTTGTGAGCTCACTGGAGCTGCTTTTCCTCGAAGCTCTCTAAGGCCGTGGTCCAACATTAGCCCCCATGGGAGTCCCTGGAAGGCTTGTCAAGCCCAGATCCCTGCTGCCAGGTTCTGATTCTGCAGGTCTGGGGTGAAGCCGGGGGGTGGGCCTTTCAAACAAGGTCCCAGGTGGTGTCCATCCCGCTGGTGCGTGCTGTGAGGACGCGGCTCCAAGGGGAGGGCAGAATTCCCGGCCACCCCTGCGGAAACTGCAGGGAAAGGAAAGGGACAGGACAGCTGGCGCAGAAATAAATGTTTCAATTAGTCGCCGTGCCATCTACCACCTCACGTTGAATGGCAAAATTATATTAACCCCAACATGGCTCCGACGCAGATTTTCGGGAACTCTTGTGTTCAGTGAGGGGGACCCGGGGGAGTTAGATCCTATCTTGTACCCCGGTGACCACAGTCCTGTCCTCATTCCCATTTCCCCCTTTGCCTGGAGCTCAGGACCCCGGTTTGGCACTTACAGCCTCTGCTGCTTGTCAGGTGCTTTTCAGAAAGTGGCTCTACTCCTCTCCCCAAGTTCAGACAATGAGTTTTCTTTCTGTTGCCTGGACTTGTCATTGAGAAGCCCGACACCATCTGCAGAGTGCATTTGCAAGTAAAATGCCCAGGAGGCAGGAGGGAGGCCAGGGGCAGGGGCTGCGAGATGCGGGGGACTGTCAGACACGCAGCTGCAGGAGCTCTCGGCCTGCTGTCCAGCTGTGCTGCTGGACATAGAAACCCGGAGGCGTGCCTGCCCCAGGGCCTCCTGCGGCATCTCCCCGCAGTACCTGGGGACGGGGATGCCCTTGGAAGTCAAAGTTGTTGAGCAGAGATGTCCCGAGTGCTTGTCTCCCAGTGGCAGTAAGCACAGTGGTCAGGCGAGCGCTGCCCTGCCTTCCAGTGCGGGCGCCGCGCACCGGCCGAGCGAGGTCCTGGACGAGCCGCGACCCCTCTCGGGGCTAACGCAGCCTCGGTTCCGAAGGGCGGAGAGCCGCAGCTTCTGCCCCCGGTGGTGCGTGCCAGCGGCTGGGCGTGGATCCGCCACGCAGCAAGCCGCATGAAGGGGAGCCTTGGTCCTTCGTCCCCATTACTCTGTTCTGGACACAAGGTCACGTCTTGGTTTCCTTCCTGACGGTGAGCTCCTGGAGAGCAGGAGCCAGGCCCGATTCCCTTCTGCTTGCATTCATTCCATCACCAAACACCTGCTGAAACGCTACCGCATTCGGGCCCCTGTGCTGGGGGTCCGGCACCCAGCCCTGCCCGTGGCACGCGGGTGTGGATGAATGGTTAGAGAGTGACAAGGAGAGTCGATGAGAGTCACGGGAGGTACACCGTACTGAACAGCCCTGAGTGCCAGAGCTGTGCCTCCCGGAGTGCAGCCGCCTCCCACCCCCGGGGTCTCCTCCGACCCAGACGCCGACACCTCCAGTCTGGATGGGGTCCCAAGAGCCTTCGTCCTAACTGGTCCCCAGGTGCCCCTGATGCTGGGGGTCTCGGGACCACACTTTGAGCAGCAAGGCACCAGGTGCCTGTGCATTAGCTCATGGCTTGTAAAAATCTTGTGAGTTTAGAGACGAGGAAATGCAGATTCATAGGGCGTGAGTGGCTCCTTCAGGGCAGCCGGTGGGACCAGGACAGCCGGCCGGTGCGGGGCCAGGGCAGCCGGCCGGTGTGGGGCCAGGGCAGCCTGCCGGTGCGGGGCCGGGGCAGCCGGCCGGTGCTGGGTCAGGACAGCTGGGCTGGCTTTTTCTGAGCTGCCCTGGCCGCCTAGAAACAGCAGTAGCCAAAGTTTGCTGCGCATTGGAACCACCCAGGGAGCACTGGCTGTCCCAGGGCCCGAAGAGTCAGAGGGTGGATAATTCTAATGGGCAGGCACATTCGGGAACCACAGCTTCCAAGCCCAAACTCACCCACAGAACAAGAAAGGAAGGGGCCTAATTTTGTAACCTCCCTGATTTCAGGTGCCAATCAGACGTTTAGTATTTGGAGCCACAGACCCCTTCACAGTTTTACAGATGAGGACATTGAGGCCAATAGAGGTTGAGATTCATCCAGGGTCACCCAACTCATCGGGGGCAAAGTTAGGATTAGAAGGCAGGCCTCTTGGCTGCCACTCTCCATGTGGCCCCTTGTTCTGACCAGCCACAAAGGTGACAACCTGCATGGTCCCTTGGCTGGAGGAAGATTCCAGAAACACAGTGTGCTCATCGCAAAGGCATCTTCACACTCCTCCACCACCTGGAAATGTGGAGGGTCGGATGCGACCTAGGGGGCCCCAGGGGGACGTCATCCCACGTGGCAAGGACAGGGCAGGTTTCCTTTACAATATCCCACCCATCTGGAAGTGGGAGCGTGAGGAAGATGATGCCGAGAACTCGTAAGGCTGCAGAATTCCAAAATGAAACACGCAACCCCACTATGGTGGGAGCATAACTGGCGGCTTGATTCAGTGCAATGAGCAGTCACTGTCTTAATTGTGACATTATGTCAGTGTCGTTAGATGCTTCATTTTGAAGGCATGGGGGCTGCAATAGGTACAATCATTCTTTTGGGGGAGGGTCCACATGACTCAGAGTTGAAGAGCCCAAATGGTATCTGTTTCTGGGTGCTTTCCCACGTGAGCGCTGATAACTTAGCCCTGTGACATGCGCCTGTACCCTTAACTGTAACCATTGCTTGAGCAGTTGTTCTGTGAGCAGTACTGCATTACCTACTTAAGGGATGCGATCACATTAAGTCGACCCAACACCCCCACAAAGTCAGCATTGCTTACAGAGGCCTGCACAGCTAGGGACTCCGGAGCTAGGATGCAGATGGAGCTGTGGGCGACTCCAGGTCACCACCCTCAGGGGAGAAGGAGCTGGCTCCTTGGCCTTGGCCTTGTTTTATAGGAAAAGCCGCCTGCCTGGGGGCACACAGGAAGTGAGTGGCAGGGCTGGAGCTGAGACCACGGACTCCTAACTCTGGGCCCAGTGTTATTTCCTACTTTGTCCATGGGACAAAAGGCCAACAATGGCCAGGACTGCGAAAGGTCCACTCAGGCTTGAGCCTTCACACAGCGAAGCAGTGACTACCCACGGCAGGCCAGACTCCCGGCTGGTTCCCTGAGGAAACTCTTCAATTAGCAGAGGGCCCTTTGCCAACCTGTGTGTCCCCTCAAAGCACAGGCTGCTCAGATACCTTCCCAGTCTGCGCCCTATGCAGTCTTGCATCTGAGACCAATAGCCATTCATTGAACAAATACCTGTTGAGTACCTGCTGTACACCATGCACTATATTGCAGACGAAGAGGTAAGAAGAGAGTGGGACCCTAACCCAGTCTCTGCCTTTGTAGTCTCATGGCAGAGAGACAGATAAGCAGATGAATCCCCAAAACTGCCATCAGCGCCAACAGAGTGATATTCCGGGGCACAAGAGCACTGAGAAGGGCCCCCAGCCCAGCTGAGGGTGGAGAGCCCCCAGAAGCCTGTCCAGAGGAAGTGATTTCAGATATGAGACCTGAAGTTCACTAGTGCTGATGAGGCACATTGTTTAAAGGGGTGCGTGTGTGCGTGTGTGCGCGTGTGCATGCATGTGCCTGTGTGTGTGCGTATGTGCATGCATGTGTGTGTGCGTGCACGTGCATGTGTGCACATGTGCATGCATGTGCCTGTGTGTGTGCGTATGTGCATGCATGTGTGTGTGCGTGCATGTGCGTGTGTGCACATGTGCATGCATGTGTGTGTGTGCACATGCACACATGCAGGGGCTGGGAATGCCGTGTGGACGGGCTGTCAGAGGGGATCAGAGTATGATCTGAGTAAGTGAGCTGGGGGGAATCCAGACAGATTCTCTGCAGCCTGACGGTAGAGTTTAAGAGAGCACGAGGGAAGAGCAAAAAAACTGAAGTTAAAAGGGCTCCAGATCACCAGGGCATTGTGCCCTGTGCTGAGAGGCCTAGATGCTTCTCTAAGAGTTGGTGGGGGTGGAGGGTGGGGTCCACTAAGGATTTTAGGCAGGAGTGCAGGTAGTCTCATCCTATGTTAGTGAGCTCACGCTCCGACTGCAACGTGAAGACGAGAGGGCGCAGCGCTGGAGGCGGGGCACCGCTCAGGAGGCCACCGCGATCATCCAGGCCACGATGATGGTGGCTTCAATCAGGGCGCGGGAAAGAACACATTCAAAACAAATTTCTGAATCTCCAGGGCTCAGTGATTTATGGAATGTCAGAGGAGGGAGAGAGAGACCAGAATGGAGGACGACGGCTCGAGTGCGCTCTGGAGCCAGTGAGTGGTTCCGAGAAGGAGCGCTGGGCAGGGGGAGGAGGTGGCTGGGGGATGGGGACGTGTTCATTAGGAGCCGCCTGTACGGTGTCCCAGGGGCCATGGCCAGCAGGAAGTTGGACACCTGGAACGTTCTTTATCAGAAAAGACCCTAAAGCCGCCAACATTTGCTGATCTTATGACCTTATCAGAAATGACCAAACGAATGACAGCTTGACCCCAATCACAGACTCAGAGTACGGACCAGGGAGATCAGCCAAGTCACCAAGGCCCTAAGGGCCCTGGGACAGCTAAAAGGAGTCTTCTTTATAATCACAGCAAAGGACACGGTCCTCACAGCCTCCCGGATGCGAGTTCACTCTCTCACTCACTCGGGAAGACTTCTGCTGAGCACTGTCCATGTGGCCAGCATGGACGACACAGGACACAGAACAAGGTCCTTGTCCTTTAGGACGTCCAGGGCCGACGGACAACACAGACACGCGGGCGTATGCGTAAGCATCCGTGGCACACGAATGCCCGTGCCCTTAGGCTCTGGGGTGCTACCACTGCCATGCGCAGGGGTGGCTGCTTGTGGGGTGCTTTTCAGTTTGCATTTTGGTGAATCGTGCAAAACTCACCACCGCAGCGAGACTGGGCCTTCAAACTGTTTCACGATTTTTATATTATCTGATGTGGTCGCAATTCTGACTCCCTCCGAGTCCTCGGGAAGGCCACCCTCCAGTTCTGATGACGTGATAACGCCGGGTCGACTGTGTGAATGGTGATGGGCACAAGGCAAGGTGAAAGGACTGAGTGTCACTGGGGCACAGGGAGGACGTGCCCTGCTCTGTCTGGGCCAAAGAGTTTGAGGCAGAATCAGAGGAGGCTTCCTGGAGGAGGGAATGGCACTCGCATGCGTCTTTAACCATGAACTGGACTTCCTGGTGTGTCCAAGAAGGACCCTCGGCTTGTGCAGATGTCACGGGAGTGAAGAGAAGTTTCCAGTAGATGGCATGGGGTGCGGGGAGAAGCAGGGACACCGGGAATGTCCTTCTGGGAGGCATGTGGACACGGAGGAAGCAGTGGGGGAGGGGGCATGCATGCCGGCACCCACAGGGACCAGGCAGGATCGTAGAGGAAGCACTAAGTAGGAAAAGCAGCCGTTTCAGTCTGCTAGGGGCTGAGAAGTGGCCTGGGACACAGGACTCTCAGTGGAAAAAGTGGGAAAGTCCTGGGTGAATGAGGACGAGTCGGTCACCCCAGAAGGAGGCCAGGCCTTGGCTCCCCGGAAAGCACACGCCCCCACCCCAGCCCTGCGCCCACTCTCCTGCTTCCCCAGCGATACCAGGTGGGAACACAGAATCCCAGCTCTGGGGCCTCCCAGTGTCCCCGGGAGCTGCACAGCCAGAAGTTTCCGCGGTAGCGTCTGGTGTTTGAGCGCTGACAAAAACGTCAAATGTGTTAAACACCATGCCGGCCACGCCAGGCGTCCTGCGGGCTGCGTGAGGCCTGCGGGCTGCCAGAGTGAGCATCTCTGGGCAAAGTGACGTAAGCAGAGCCGCCCACATCCCCTGGCCCCCGCCCTGAGGCCCCTCAGACGCACGTGCAGGCCATTGTCATTACGCAAAGTGACCTCAGTGACCCATCGCTGGGTTTTTAATTTGATGTTCTTAACCGGTCTGGATGCCGGGCACGCGATGGAATAGCTCAAGGCGCGGGCGAGCGGTGGTGCTAGATCCGCCCGTTCTGTGTTTTTCAAAGATGAAATTAGGGCCCCTGGCTTGTGCGTCCCCCAAATCCGGAACCCCGTGCGGTGGGGTGACAGAGACGACTGTGCACCCCCATGTCAGCCTTGGTCGTTAGTTGAGGTCCATTTATTCTGTGTGTCAGGACAACCACCTGCCTGAGACACGCCGGGAAAGAACAGCCGTTTTGGGGGTGGGGGACTGAAAGGCTCGGGGGCCAGTGGTCGGAGGCCATAGAGAACCACACGGGTGACACTGCTCGGAACAGTTAGGGTTCTCGGGCCAGCGTCGCCGCTCTCAGAGCCCGTGTGGCCCTGGGGAGACACCTGGCGTCCCCGGCCCGTGGCCTCCCCGTGTGCGCTGCCGGGAGGCTGGCTTGCAGGGGCCCGTGAGAGCCCCTCTTCCCGTCAGCTCTAACTCTGAGCCTTGATCAGACTTTGCCAGGATTTCTTGGGGCCTGCCAGGGCGACGGCGTCCGCAGGAGTTTGAAAGAACAAATCGGTCCGGACACGGGTGACTTTCCTTTCTTTTCTGATGGAATTAGCAGATACGGGCCGTAGCGAGTTGATCTGATGTCCGGATGGCACCTTGTTTCCCGGCGCCCGTGGATTTCTCTTCAACTGAGTGCGGATCGGAGCCTAGCGGTGGGAGCTGGGTGCAGGAAGAACGCGGCGCGGGCAGGGGCTCTGGGACCAGGGAGCCTTCTGCTCCGAGAGCAGGTGGGGGAGGACCTGCATGCGTGCCAAGCTGCAGTGTCACCTTTATTAACGATGACGGGGAGCAGGAGTCAGCAGGCAGCTAATGCGGACTGCAGCAGATGTAATTGGAAGGTGGTGTTGCCATTCCAAAGGACAGGGGAGAGAAAGTGGGACAAATGGGAATTTAAGAGGAGGGAGGCGAGCAGAGGGGAAGAATGGGGGAGGGGGAATGGAGCATGATGTCATTTGGAAAATTGCAAACCAATAAATCAATGAGGAATCTTCCCCGGGGGCAGACAGGAAACTGCCTGAGGAGGAGCCCACCCGTGGGGGACCTGGGGCCGACGGGAAGCACACGACCAGGAGGCCGAGCAGTGTCCTCACCCAGGGCTCAGCTGGGACAGGAGCCCCGGGCAGGGACTTCCGCTGCCTCTGCCCCTTCCTCCTTGAGCCTTCCCCCCCACCCCCGCCCCCAAAATGACAGGAGAAGCAAATGCTGTGTCCAAAAGGGCTTTACAGGGGCTCATTACTGTGAACCCTTGGAACCAGCTTTTCAAACAGTTACCTCTGAGTTCAGTCTCAGAGGGTTTTTTCATCATCGGGACCAACATCACAAAAGCCCGAGTATGATTCTGCCAGATTTCCCTGTTAGCAGATGAAATAGTACTTCCTTTATAGAAATGAAGAGCAAGGACTTTAGGTAGCTTTCTTTAGTTCTCAAGACCTTGTCAGCAGAGCTGACCTGAAGGCAACCCACGAGACAGGTGACTGCATGGCATCCCATTGCCCACAGATTGAAGTTCAAAGCCCTCAGCCTGCCGTTCAAGGCCCTCCCGGTCTGCCCCCTCCAAATATCTCTCATGATCACTCTCGGTAAACTCCTGCTGTACCAAAGCACTTTGCTCATCTCCGCCTCTGCCCTTCCCTCATCCTGTTGCACATACAGAGGTGGACGGCCATTTCTCAGCACACGTACTGTCCCTCTCCTTGCCTTGCCTATAGCAGACATCACTAATCAATCACCACACTCTTTGCTGCTGGGCTAGGACTTGCCCTTAGAATCCTTCCCATATAACTGTTTAGGCAGTTACTACCAATCAAATTATAATGAAATGTATTTTCCATGATAGATCTAAGATGTCCTTTCCCACTCTTTGCTTAATCTCTTTCAACCTTGTAGTTCCTCAAACCCCACGTGCTCTGCGAAACTCTCCCGGAACATCCCTACCCACAAAGGTCACGCCCAGGGAAACGGTACCTATGGCACTCGTTTTTGCACCTGGCACTTGGCATCATAATGTGCATCTCTCCACAGATCAGAGCTTCTCAACTTCAGCACCATGATGTTTTGGGTTGTTCATCCTTTGTGACTGGGGCTGACCTGTGTACTGTAGGGTGTTAGTTTAGCCGCACCCCTAGCCTGTACTCAATACCTGTCCGTAGCAACCACCCCCTCTCCCATAATTACTACAGACAAAAATGTTTCCAGACATTGTTACATGCCTTCCAAGGGACAAAACTGTCCCCAGTTGAGAACTACTGCATAAGACAGATGATAGATAGATAGATAGATAGATAGATAGATAGATAAATAGATAGATGATAGATAATAGACAGATGATAGAAGAGAGAGAGAGAATCTGCCCTATTAGTCTGGGACCTTTAGGGTATGGACCGTGATCATACCTGATGGAGCATCTTACACATAATAGGTGCTGAGTAAATATTTGCTAATTGATTGATTAATTGGGGAGTGAAGAACTGTCTGAGAAGGGAGAAATCCCCCTACTTTGGACTGAGAATCCCACCATCCATTAAGCATGCAGAAAGCTTGCACCACACACATCCAACAAGCCGTCGGAGAGCGTAGCTCCTGGCTGTGCTGGGACATCAGATCACTTGCAGCAGTTACCACTAGACCTTTTGTGGGGAGGTGCAGAAGGTGCTAGAAGAGGCCAGCTTGAAAAGCTGTGCTTGAAGTTTACAACACGATGTGAAGGACCTCCTTCACTCTTTATTCCTTACGAAGGAAACATGAGGGGTAAACCGAAGAAATCCTTCTGTCCACAAGGTAATCACCCCTCCTGAGAACACCCGGGCCTGGCTGCCCGCCCCTCCGCGCCCGTGAGCGTGGGGCTTTGGGAAGGCAGACGAGGGGCAGGGAGCGCTTGTACACATCACACCCGCAGTGCAGCTCCCCAGGTCCGCAGGGAGGGTTGATCAGCCTCTGATAGTCAACCAAAAGCTAATGCCACACTGCCCCGGCGGTCAGCACCCTGTTCCTGGTGGCTCGGAAAGCGAGCAGAGGCCGAGCCCTGCAAGAGGGCTTTCGGGGCGCCCTGGTGTGCCAGGGTCCACACGAGACCCCCCTGCCATCCCATCCTCACAGCAGGCCTAGAGCCAGCCAATGCCGTTACCCCTCTTCCAGAGACGAGAGAACCGAAGTTCAGAAAAGTCGAGCAACTTGTCCAAAGTTCCAGAGCGTGTCGAAGAGAGCTAGGGTTGGGTCCCAGGACTTGGGGTGCCCTGTCCAGCGCCTTCTAGGAAGGCTGCTTCTATGGGAAACGGATATACTTCCCAGTACGTGGTGACAGTGTCTCACACCCATGCCTTCTTGACCTTCAAATCCCCAGACAATGCCAAAAATGGGTGGGGGGTGCGGTTTATACCCCGCTGAGCCTAGGAGCACAGTCTTAGGAAGGCTGGCCTCGTCTGCGTAGCGACATGTCTACCCCCATCAATTGGCCTATCTGCTACAATCTGCCAAACCAGCTCGAGCCATCCACCCATCCATCCATCATCCATCCTTTAGTCTCTATAGAGTCACAAGAAATGTCTAGAATGTTTCTTAATATTTCAGAGGTTTATTGACGGGAACATTGAATATTGAATATTCTTAATATTCAAGGTTAGATGGGGGCATGGGAAAGTGAAATATTATACAAGTTTCCTTTCCTCATGTACTTTGAAGTATTGCTTAATCTTTGTATTAATAAGATTATATCATGTTTACAAAACCAGAAAGTCCTTTTTGGTTTTTTTCTAAAGAAAACACAGACATTCTAGAGTCAAGCTGATTTAGGCAAGGCACGTAACCTCTCTGCTGTTTGGTTTCCTCATCTGTAAACTACACAGTTTCACCAACATTGACTGAACGCCGGGGGAATAGATGCAATAAAGCACACACAGCGCTGGGCCCATAGTAGGTGCTCAGTAAGTGGTGGCCATTGTGACTACCCGCGTACGTTTTTGGCACAGTGTCTGATGCATCAATGTCCAGCTAATATTAGCTTCTCTCCCCAGTTCTTTTCTTCCCTGGCCATAACCCTGTAAAGAGTCCTTACTGATGGATAACTAGAGGACTTAGTGGGCGCCCTGACACACCCTTAGTCCTTTAAATGGCAGTTAGTGTTTTATCCTCTAGGCCACCGCACCTCCTGCCTGAGGTGTAATACCATTTTGGGACACCTTGTCCGGTGGAGGGTTGACCTTGGTGTCATATATAACCTGCAAACGTTTGCAGGAGGTGGGGAGCTGCTTGGGAGTCTCTGCCAGAGCCCACATCCTAGCGATGCCCCTCGCTTTGACTCCTCCCAGGGAGATGAGAGCTGAGACAGCATCGTGCTGTCCCGGCCGCGAGACGGCCTTTCCCGGGGCGCGCGCTGTGAAGCTTGGAGGACCTGCGCTGCTGTGTGTGCCCAGAACAAATCCTCGGTTCTGGAATGGCGCTTTCGGCAATCACGTGCGTGCACTTCCGCACCCGCACTGCCACAGATGTAATTAGACATGTTTATTAGAAAAATCATCTTCAGTTTAGTTAATACCTGGGGTGTCCTGCGTGATAGCCCCTGTCCTGGCAGGCAGACTCCTCAGGTCCCACAGACTTGACTGACTTTAACCAGAGACTGGAAGCAACCAGAGAAGGCCCCCCGCCCTGACCCCTTCATTCAGCTCCAAATGACAGGGAGACGAGCCCGCTGAGCTTGAAGACAAAGGACATTCATGTAGCACTAGAGCCCACGTGGCGCCTACAGGAGGGCCAGAGTCTGCTGTAAAACAGCCAGTTAGTGAGAAACGCTTGGCTGAGGCGTTGTGCACGGCCATGCAGCAGGGACAGGCAACGCTACACACGTAACTCGTGTTTCTCGTGGACCCATGACCCTGGGAACAACTCCAGTACAGGGACTCGGAGGCAGGCTTGTGTGCTAGGACATGGAAACTGTCTCTTTGAGAGAAGTTTTTGAAACACACAGCAGCCAGAGTGAGCTTCTTAAAGTCCCAGAGCCAAACTCTTAAACCTGGTCCCCAAGGGCCCACAGGATCTGGCCTGCGGCTGTCTCTCCAACCTCACCTTATACCACACCTTCCCTCATTTCGTAGCTTCCAGCCATACTGGCCTTCTTCTGGACGCTCCAGTACTCTACATACATCCTACCTCAGGGCCTTTGCATCTGCTGTGCAATTACCCCGGAATGCTCTTCTGCCAGATTTTTGCTTGACCAACTCTCATCATCCCTATCTCCACTCAAACGCCAGCTAACAGGCCACCTTTGTCTCATCTGTTGAAAATAGGTCTTTTCGCACTCCGTCTCTATCTCATTGCTTTGTAGTATTTCATTAGTCGTAGAAATCACTGCCTAAAATGATCTTACTTGCGCATTTACTCGCTTATCACGTGTTTCCCGATCCTTGACCCTGTACCCAGTGGGGATCTGAGCTCCCTAAGAACAAACGCCTTGTCAATCTTACTTATGGCTGTATCCACAGCACCTAGAACTGTGCTGGAATATAGTAGGTTCTCAAGAAATATTTGTTAAATTAAGGAATGTATGAAAGAATGATCTCACTGTGCCTTGATCAAATATAATTTAAGATGGAGTATGCTCAGAGTAGAACAAAAATTCTTTCATTTCTGGCCTCTCCTCAGTCTATACATGGCCCTAAGTTCATGAGTTTGGGGGCGGGAGGCCCCTGTAATGTCCCTTTAGAGACAGGGAATATTGCAACAAACACAGTCTCTCATCTGGTGGATGTTTATGATCCCATACTACATGCAAGTTCAATTCTAGATTCTGGCAACACAGCAACGACTAAATGAACAAAAATCTGTGCAGGCAGAGCTGACAGTGCTGACATCGGCGACATGGTGGATTTATGGGAAGAACGCAGGTTTGGGAGTCAGAGAGACCCAGATTTTAATTCCTGCCCCGCCAAATGTTAAATGTCTGTCCGGGCAGGTTAATTGAGCTCCACGCATCCCACTGTCCTCATCTGCAAAGTGGGCGTAGAGCTGACCTCACGGGGTTGTTGAGCTGATCCAGGGAGATGATGAGTGGAGAGCCCTGAGCACAAGGAATGAATAAATGGGGTGCACCGGCCTTCCAATTCAATTCCCCTCAGGATTAAACATCCCGTTGTAGTCTTTGGAATATGTAACATGACCCCGCACTGCAGAGCCATCTGCACAGGCTCCCACCAGGGTCAGAAGGCATTCGTTTCAAAGGCGGCATGTGTGGCCGGCTCAGGCTCCTCTCCCAACCGTGCCACCCTCCCTCCTGCTCCTTGTCAGTAAGGACAGCTCTCTGAGGGGACAGCGTGCCGGCGGTTCTGGCCCTAGTGATGCTGGAGAGCTGAGCTGCCTGTCACTAACGCCCACAGCACCGGGTGGGGTTGCACACGGCTACCTCCACGAGAGTTGCCATGTGGCACACCTCGCACACCTGGCACACGTCTGGGCACCTCCAGAGTACCCACCATCCAAGCAGCATCTTTCTGCTTTCCTGCGACGTTGTACCTTTGACATGGAGCAGGTCACACAAACCCCCCGGGATCTGTGCCCAACGAGAAGCTTCCTCTGAAGGAAGGCTACTTGCTTAACTGTCACAGCAGGACCCCAGGGCCACCAGAGAACGTCACTGGCACCTCCCAAAGCCAAACGGCTGGGGGACCAAGTTTTCCACGAAGGCAGTTATATTTTGTGCTTTTGAACAATTTGGACACCTTTGTCCCTCTTCCTACCTGCCAGCAAATGATCCCCAAATAAAAGAAACCTCCCGGGACGCTCAGGTCCGAGAGGCACACACTCAATTTACTGGATGGCCACACTTGGGGATGTCGTTAGCCAACATCAGCCAAAGGGCTCTTAGCTATTTGTCCCAGGCTGTGACTGGGAGCACTTGATGTGTCCCCAGATGAGGCACAGGTAGGTGGAGTCATTGTTTCCTCTGCCCAGGTCAGGAATTTCAATGAGCTGATCTGCATAGTTTCCCTGGACCAGAGTCAGCAACGATGACAATCACAGTGATGGATGGTAATTACTGAGGGCTTCCTGTGTTCTAAGTGCTTTACACAGATTGATTTAATTCTCACCAAAACCATGACAGGGAATATTTCTGTCCCCTTTTACAGAAGAAGACACTGAGGCACGAGATCCTGCCCAAGGTCGCACGGCTAGTGAGAGGTAGGGCGCTGAGATCTGAACTCAGGTGCCCAGGCTCCCGCGCGGACACGCCACACCCTGCAGAACCGGGTGTGAGCTCGTTGGAGCACAGTCTCACCCGGCGTGCTTCCCGCTGCAGCCAGGCCCCCAGCACAGTGCCCAGAACTTGGTGGCTGCTAAGACAACACACTGCCTAGTCTTCCAGCACCCCCGCCGGCTGCCAGTCTGAGCTGCCTGGGAGGGCCCTGAGATGAAGGAACGAGCTGTAGGGTCCCTATGTGTCCTGACACCGCGGCTCCCACCTCTGGCCCTGGCCCCACCACCCAGACATCCCCAGGCCCATCCAAGAGGAAAAGCCATCAGGCACCCACATGGCAGACACGGGGTGAGTGCACAGGCAGCCTAAAAGTGGCCTTTGGCCCCTTAGTCTCCAAAGGAAATAGTTGGTCCAGTCGCTAAAACTTTTCATCTGCCCGTGAGCCTCCCTCGGCATGCAAACTTCCCTTCCTCTCCTTTCCTTGGTGCTTTCTCTATTTTATTTTATTTTGGTCATGCACGTTATTTGAAGTTACTATAGCAACGTGTCACCAGCTGGTATCGCATAGTAATGCTGGCATTTAGGTAGCAAGCTCCCAAAGTTGCTGTTCTCCTCCCTCTGCGATCTCGTCACCCCCACTAATCTCAGGTGAGTGGGGGGGTGACAAGTGGGGACACGTTTGCAGCTACCATGCCCCTCTCCCCATTTGGTTTGTTTTTCCAGGCGGACAAACTGATAGCCTCTTCCCGGTCCCCTCAGCTCCGCAGGGGTCCTGGCTGGGTGTGTGGGTGTGTTTGCACTAGGGGTGGTTCAGTAGACACGTTTGAGCACGGTGCCCCCAGTATTGGCCTTATCAACGTGACGATGACGGTGATGACGAGGAAGACGAGAATGACGAGAGGAGGATGTTTTTTTGCAAAAAAATCCAACGGTTTGGGGAGGGCTGCGCTCTGATTACAGACGCCTAGTCCGCCTGCTGCTTAGTACCCATCACCCAGTATTAGGTGCTCCTTTCGCTCTCTTGCCCTCACGCAGTGACGGAGACCCTGACTGTTTTCCTTGGGAGCGTCGCTGTCTCCCAGGTGTGCAAGATGTCCCTGCGTGCTGCCGGCGAATTCATTAAGAGGATCGATTGTTGAGCAAGGCCGAGAGGCTTCGCTAAGGCAAATACGCCCGCGGCTCGGGGCGTTAAGTGCCCCCTCATCAGCCAAGTGCCTGTGATGATTGCACTTATTTTTACACGTTTGACCTAGTTTCAAACCGTGTCTCTTCATGCTGTGATTCATTAGCTCCATTTTCAGCCACCCCAGACGGAGTCGAGGTGACTCTGCCTGGTTTGTGCCAGTGTCTCGGATACGATTTCTCTCCAGAATTTAATATACACGGCCCCCTGGTCCTCTGTTTTAAGGAGCACGTCCCCCACAGCCGGCACCCGGCATACTGCTCGGGTACGGATGAGTGGCTGCCTCATGCCTGGGTTGCAAAGACACATCCACTACAAAATTTCTGCCAGGGCTGGAAAGAGGGGGGTTCTCAGTAGCCTGGACTGCAGGGGTCCCTGCACCCCAGTGCCCCATGCAGTATTCAGGCTTCTCCATGTTGTCCAGCATGCTGGGAGTTTGGGCTCCTACACTACAAAGTTTGAGCTATGTCAACGTTGGGAGTATCTGAGTTTCCAGGGCAAATGCAGTCTGATCAGCACCCCTGCCCCCAATTCCTCTGTCTCTTTGCAAACGTTTAAAACATGGTGGATTAAAGGTCTTAAACTTGTGCTAAAGGAAGCGGGCAGGAAGCAGAGAGGCGCGCTGCCATGGTGAGGGTACTACGGAGAAAGGGGCGCACGTCAGAAAAGCATAATGTCATCCTGTCCCTCTACCACTGCGTGACAAAGAGGTTTTTTGGTTTTCTGGTTTTTAATTTAAATGACACTAGGAGCCTTTTCTCAGTCTGAACCTGCTGCTGGTGGCTCATGCCATTCCACCAATCCATCAGTCACATTGGTGGAATTTCTGATAGATTTGCCACTAAAGTGAGCTGGATACCATAGTAGAAAAGTGGGGGGTTGGGGGGGCTGCCAGTGGGAAGTAAAACCCTGTCCTTTTCATTAACAGCCGAATGCAGGTAACTTGCCCAAACTTCAGCACTGCAAACGGTACGGAAAGACACTCAGCCGGGTCTTCCTACGTGGTAGTCATAACCGGGCGATGAACGCGGCTGGCAAAAGTAATTCTGATTGATCGGTGAGCTGTAACATCCCAAGCAAGTCCTCGTAAAAATTAATGGTTTCTTTCATAAAATGGTCACTCCCTCTAGATGCGGACTGGGACTCCCCCAACCCTTTATTTTCTTTTAAAATGAAGCCTGGAAGTTTCTCTAAACAAGGCTTCAGACAGTGCAGCCTTTTCAAGGTAATGCCAGGCAACTTGAGCTCTGAGGTTCGTTTTCTGCTTTTCCCCCACTTCAAATTCAAATCAAGCCATTGCAGATCGCAAGCTCTCGGTGTCTATGCATTTGGGGCAGCCTGCAGTTCTGACAATGGGGGATTTCCCACCACACACACAAAGCTCACAATCCCAGGACTCATGTAAGCCAGAGCCTTCAAAGTAAACTATTGTCCAAGAGACGACAGCATTTTCTCTTACAGGATCATCGATCACACAAAATAAAACCTACCCAAATCTCTTACCTTGAAGCAGTGGATTACCTGCAGAGGGGGTCCTTCGTTTCCTTGCAAAATGAGCCAGGCTTTGGCCAGCAGCAGAATTACTCCAAAAGGAGGAACAATAAGTCCTTTGCGTTGTAATTTTCACTGTTTATATGCAAGAAGTGTAGTGGGTCTGCTCACGTAGGAATAAATAAAAAGCCGAACCAACTGCACGGCAGCTACTATGTGAGAGGGAAAGACCTCTAGTGGCCACAGGCTGAATTCCTGGAGGAAGGGAGAGGAGATGGAGGGAGCAGAGGAAACACACGTGTGCTCTCATTCTCCTTCTCCTTCACACACACACACACACACACACACACACACACACACTCTCCCTC
>PVJL010003178.1:0-39153 GCA_004026885.1 Lyroderma lyra
AAAAAAAAAAAAAGAAAATACTGCAAAGGAAAAAAGTCTCACTAATAAAGGCAAACATATAATAAAAGCAGTGGATCAACCAACAGAGCTAGTACACACGTTAAAAGGCAAAAGTAGGACGATCGTGGGTGACTATAATAGTAAATTAAGGGATGAACACAAATATAGAGAAAAAGTAAAAAATAATGACAAAGACATAAACATGGAAGGGATGAGTAAAAATGGTAGTGATTATAGAATGTGTTTGAAATTAAGCAACCATCATCTTAAAATAAACTGCTATAAGCATAGCTTGATATACATGAAGCACATGGTGACCACAAACCAAAAATCTCTAAGAGATATATTATACAAGAAATAAAAAGAAAGGAATCCAAGCATAAGATTATAGAAAATCACCAACATACAAAAGAAAAAAGCAAGGGAATAAAAAAGGAACAGAGAACTACTAAAACAATCAGAAGACAATAAAATGGCATACCTATCATACCTATCAATAATTAGTTTAAATGTAAATGGATTAAATGCCCCAATCAAAAGACACGGGGTAGCTAAAAGGTTAAGAACACAAGACCCATACAAATACTGCCTACAAAAAACTCACTTCAGATACAAAGACACCCATACACTAAAAGTAAAGAGATAGAAAAATAAACTTCATGAAAATGGAAATTTTAAAAAGCTTGGCAGGAATACTTATATCACAATATAAACTTTAAAACAAAGGCTTTAATAAGACACAATGAAGGGCATTTCATAGTGATAAAGGAATCAATCCAACAAAAGGATATAACCTTTGTAAATATTTATGGACCTAATGTAGGTGTACCTAAATATATAAAGTAAATATTAACATACATAAAGAGATTGACAGTAATTAAGTAATAGTAGGGGAATTTAATACCCCATTGACATCAATGGATAGATCATCTAGACAGAAAATCAACAAGAAATCAATAGCCTTAAGGGACAAACTAAACCAGATGAATTTAGTTGATATCTTTTAGGACATTTCACTTCAAAGTAGCAGAGTACACATTCTTCTTAAGTACACATTGAACGTTTTCCAGGACAGACGAGATGTTAAGCCACAAAATAAGCCTCAGTAAATTTAAGAAGACTGAAATCATATCAGTTGTCTTCCCTGATCACAAGTTAGGAAACTAGAAATCAATCACAAGAAGAAAACAGGAAAACACATAAACACACACAGGCTAAATAGCATGCTACTAAACAATGAATAGATCAACAGTGAGATCAAAGAAGAGATCAAAAGACACCTCAAGACAAACAAAAATGAAAACATAATGACTGCAAATCTATAGGAAACATACAAAGCAGTTTTAAGAAATTCATCGCAATACAGGCCTACCTGAAGAAACAAGAAAAATCTCAAATAAATAATCCAAACATACATCTTAAGGAACCAGATAAAGAACAAACAGAACCTAAAGTGAGTTGAAGAGAAAATAATAGATTACAGTAGAAGAAAATAAAAGAGTCTAAAAACAAAACACAAAGATCAATGAAATCAAGAGCTGGTTCTTAGGAAAGATAAATAAAATTGATAAATCTTTAACCGGACTCATTAAGAAAAACAAATGAAAAGGCCCCCAAAAATAAAATCAGAAATGAAAGAGGAGAAGTAACAACTGACACCACAGAAATACAAAGGATTATAAGAAAATACTATAAACAATTATACGCCAACAAACTAGACAACTTGAAAGAAATTGATAAATTCCTAGAAAAAAATAATCTTCTAAGATTGAATCAAAAAGCAACAGAAAATCTGAACCAACCAATTACTACTAATGAAATTGAACTAGTAATCAAGAAACTCCCAACAAGCAGAAGTCCTAGACCAAATGGTTTCATAGGTAAATTTTACCAAATATTCAAAGAATTAACACCTATTCTTCTCAAACTATTCCAAAAATTTGAAAATTACAAAAGGCTCCAAGCTCATTTTATGAGGCAACCATTACATTGCTTTCAAAATCAGATAAAGACATTACAAAAAAATAAGAGAGAATATTATAGGCTGATATTCTTGATGAACATAGATGCAAAAATCTTCAACAAAATATTAGCAAACTGAATTCAGCAATACATTAAAAAGATCATACACCACAATCAAGGAGGATTTATTCCTAGGATGCAAAATTGGCTAAATAGCCACAAATCAATTAATATCATTCACCACATAAACAAAATGAAGGATAAAAATCAAATAATCTTATTAATAGATGCAGAAAAAGCATTTGACAAAATACGGCATTCAATTTGTGATTTAAAAACAACAACAACAACAACAAAAACTCAGCCAAATGGGAATTGAGGGAACATAGCTTAACACATATGACAAACCCACAGCTAACATCATACTCAATTGAGAAAAACTAAAAGCGTTTTCTTTAAGATCAAGAACAAGAAAAAAAATGTCCACTTTCACCACTTTTATTTGGAAAACCTAGCCATCCAATCAGAAAAGAAAAAATAAAATAAAATAAAAGATATACAAATTGGAAAGGAAGAAGTAAAACTGTCATTATTTGCAGATAATATACTATAGAGAGAGAATCCAAAAGATTCCACCAAAATACTATTAGAATGGATAAATGAATTCAGTAAAGTAGCAAAATGTAAAATTAACATTCAGAATTCAGTTGCATTTTTATACTCTAATAATGAGCTATCAGAAAGAGAAATTAAGAAAACAATTCCATTTATAATCGCATCAAAAAATAAAAACTAAAAATAAATTTAACCAAAAGGTAAAAGACTTGTACTCAGAAAATTATAAAACATTGAAGATAGAAATTAAAGAAGATATAAATAAATAAAAGCATACACCATGTTCATGGATAAAAAGAATTAACATCATTAAAATGTCCATACTACCCAAACCAATCTATAGATTGAATGCAATCCTCATCAAAATCCCAGTGGCATTTTTCACAGAATTTGAACAAAGAGTCCTAAAATTTATATGGAACCACAAAAGACCCTAAGTTGCCAAAACAATCTTGAAAAAGAACAACAAAGCTGGATGTATCATGCTATATAACATCAAACTATACTACAAGGCTATAGTAATCAAAACAGCATGGTACTAGCATAAAAAACAGACACATAGATCAGTGGAATAGAACAGAAAGTCTAGAAATGAACTCATGCCCAGATTGTCAATTAATCTTACAAAAGAGGCAAAAAGGTACAATGGAATAAAGACAGTCTACTCAATAAATGTTTTGGGAAAACTGGACTGATACATGCAAAAAGATAAACTAGACCACCTTCTTACACCATACACGAGAATAAACTCAAAATGAATTAAAGACTCAAAGATAAGCCCTGAAACCATAAAACTCCTTGTAGAAAACATAGGCAGTAAACTCTCTGACATAGCTCTTAGTAATATTTTTTCTGATTTATTTCCTCTGGCAAGGGAAACAAAATAAATAAACAATTGGGACTATGTCAAACTAAAAAGTTTTTGCACAGCAAAGGAAATCATCAACAAAACAAAAACAACCTACTGAATAGGAGAAGATATTCACCAATGATACATCTGATAAGGGGTTACTATCCAAAATGTATAAAGAAAACATACAACTCAACATCAAAAAGCAAACAATCCAATTTAAAAATGGGCAGAGGACCTGAGTGGACATTTCTCCAAAGAGGGAATACACATGGCCAATAGACATAACAAAAGATGTTCAGGGAGTTCCCTGATGGTGTAGTGGCTTGGGGCTTCGGCGCTGGCGCTGTCAGTGCTGCGACCTGGGTTCAATTCCCAGTCGGGGAGCTGCCCACATACCAAAAAGCAAAAAAAAAAAAAGATGTTCAATGCCACTAATCACCAGAGAAATGCAAATTAATACAATGAGATGTCACCTTAACACCTGTCAGAATGGCCATCATCAATAAATCAACAAACAACAAGTGTTGGGGAAGACGTAAGAGGAAAGAAACCCTTATATGAAAGGATCCCCCACAAAACCCGAATTTATTTATAAAAAAATTGTGTATTTATGCTTACATGTTTATACTTCAATCACCTTCTCTGCTTGATCTAATATCCCTATTAAGATACTTTTTCCACTGCTCAAAATAGTTTTTGAATTATAATAACTCCTCAATTTTGATGCATTTTAGTGTTCCTGCCATTTTTTGTTTCAACTCCTCCACATGGGCAAAATGTTTCCCTTTGAGAACTTTTTTCATCTGGGGAAAATAAAAAAAGTCCCTTGGAGTGAGATCAAGTGAATAGGAAGTGTGAGGCACAGAAGGCAAACTATTTTGGTCAAAAACTGATGAACAATCAGAGCAGTGTGGGTAGGTGCATTGTCTTGCCCCACATTGTTCATGTAAATCACCCATCATAAAATGAGCAAATGCTTTGAAAGAGTCTCCAAAAAAATTCACTTAAGCCGAACGCAGCCTCTCACAACAACGCCAGCTGGGATTGCCAATTGGTGAAGCCATAATGGAAAACAATATGGAGGTTCCTCAATTAAAAATAGAACTACCTTATGATGCAACAACTCCACGTCTGGGAATTTATCTGAGGAAATCCAAAACAGTATTTCAAAAAGGTAAGTGCACCCCTATGTTCATTGCAGCATTATTTACAATAGCCAAGATATGGAAGCAACCTAAGTGCCTGTCATAGATGATTAAATAAAGAAGTGGTACATCTAGACAGTGGAATATTACTCAGCCATAAAACAGAATGAAATCTTACCATTTGCAACAACATGAGCAGACCTAGAGGATATTATGTTAAGTGAAGTCAGTCAGACAAAGAAAGACAAATACCATATGATTTCACTTATAAGTGAAATCTAAAGAACACAAGTAATAAACAAACAAAACAGAAACAGACTCATAAAACTTATGGTTGCCAGATGTGAGGAGAGTTTTGGGGCTATATGAAAAAGTTGAAGGGATTAAGCACAAATTGGCAGTTTCAAATAGTCACAGAGATTTAAAATACAACATAGGGAATACAGTCAATAATATTATAATAACTATGTAGAGTTGGGTACTAGACTTATCAGGGGATCACCCTGTAAGTTAAATAAATGTCTAACCATTACACTATACACCTGAAACTAATCTGAAGCTAATATAATATTGAATGTCAACTATAATTAAAAAATTTTTTTAATTTCAAAAAAGAAAGGAACTTTATTGCTTTTTAACCCCTTTCAGAAATTACCATAAAACTAATTGGACTCGGGTCCCCATCCTAACTCTCAGTGTTGACACATAAAATAGTGTTTTTCATATCTCAAGTCTGAAATCATGTTATCTGTTGTAGACAATTTTAGTGGAACAGACTGCAAAGAACCCTAGAAATGTTGATTCTGTTTCATCTGACATATTGAGAATTTTTGGTATTCAACCCAAGCTTTGATTTTCTTTGCAATTTTCAAAATGCAAAGCCTCATGCCCTCTTTCAAAAGCTCTGGTATTATTCAGAAGCAATTACGAAGAAAAACGAAATTACTTTTCGTCATTCTATCTATTCAGGGCCTTGGAAATGCAGACTGACAATGAGCTGACAATTATTTTCAATCCACTTTCAGTTAATTTCACTATAAATTGAGTCTGAGGACTGCTGACAAATAAAATATACTATTCATCTGAAAACACTCTCTTTGGGGCTACAGATCTTCAATCTATTTCATTAGTGATCATGATCAAACTAAGTTGAGAATTGATTTATGCAATAGTTATTCCTGCACAATAATTAATTAGGAAAATAATACTTTGCTAGAACTTTGAAAAGGAGCTCTTCTAAGGCTCTTTGATAAAATAGAAATCTTTTAAAATAATTATGAGGCAGTGTTCCTAAGGGAGTAGATATGCATTGCCTTTGCCTATTTGCACATGTCACTAGATCTAAATCAGTCAGGAAAAGCTCCTTGAATCTCAGTACAGTTCATCTAACAATTTTTTGGTATGTACTACATTCCAGGCCCTGTGTGCTAAGTGCGTATTACAGAAATGGAACATCCTCCATGAGTGGGCACAGGTAGGTAACCATTAACTATCCTAATAAAATGCTACAATAGACATACTAACAAAGTATTTTTGTAATCAGAGGCTCTAGGGATTATTTCTGCTTGAATCATTAGGGAATGCTTCATGGGAGCAAGTAGCATTGGAACTGGTCCTAGGACAATGAGCCCATTTTCAACTGGCTGAGATGAAGGGCTGGGGGCTGGAGGGAACAACCAGGCAAAGAAAATAGTATAAACAATTGCAAAGAACTAGGAAAAATCCAGCTGGGTTTGAGAAGAGGTGAGAACTCTAGGTAGCCATGAGAGTTTAGGAGAGGAAGATTGTTGGGACTAGACTGTGAAGGAGAAATTTAAAGTCCACACACTATTTTTAATAAGTTGATTTTTAAATAAGGTGTCTGTGTTGTTCAGACGATCGATCTGGTAGTAGTGCCACAGGGTAAAGGAGTAGTGGAAGGTATGTAATTGTTCTGGTGAGAGGCAATAAAAACTGTGGGAGGGGAAAAAAAGGATGCAAGAAGGAAGAGAACTTGTGAATCATCTGGCTCATCCCCTGGGAGGGTTGGAAAGACCTATGTGTGATGAAGTCACGAAGTTTGTGAGTAAAAGATAGTGAGGAAAATAAAGTATGAATTACATGCTAGAGTCTTGAAGAAAGGTGCAAGTGTCTTAGAAGGAGATAAAAGAGGAGGTGGTTTCTTCACCCTTTGGTTCATTTATTCAAAACCTACTCCACTGGGCACTAGGAAAACACACCAATAAGACACACTAAATCAACAGCTTTGATCAATGGGGGAAGCATGGGAAGATTTCAAGTGAATTAACAGAACTAGAAAGTGGGAAGTCATGGAAGTTAGAATAAGGAGTATAGGTCAACAAGAACTTGTAAAGAAATGAAGTTAAAAAAAATATGCTGCTACGACTCCAGCTTCATGTCACTTTTCTAGGCAAGAAGACAAAAGCAGCAAAGGGCAAGCAATGTTCATGCTGTGTCTTACCTATTTTGAAGGAGTTCCTAAATGTCCACTTATTGTATTCTCAGAAATGGGTCACATGTCTACTGGTAATCCGCATGGCAAACTGGGAAATGTAGCATTTAACTGAGCATATTTTTATGCCAAACAACTTCTGCTAGAAAGGAAGCAAGGAAAAATGAACATTGTATAAACAACTAGCAAGTACATTTTGCATATTTAAATATATTTTTAGTCTATCCTCCTGGTTGATTACAATCTTACTAGTGTGTGGAATTCTAGGTTAAAAATGCTTTTTCTTAAGAATCTTGAATGCATTGATGTTCTAGCTTCTGGTGTTACTCTTAAGAAATATGCTATTCTGAGTTCCATTTCTTTGTTATGTGACCTGGGCTTTTTCTAGAAAACCTTAGCATCTTCTCTTTATCTCCAGTGTTCAAAAATGTCATGTGTTTTGATGTGGATCATTTTTCCATTCATTATGCATGGCATTTGGAGGGTCTTTCAATTTGGATACTTTATTATTTCTTTGAAAGTCTCCAACCCTATTGTCTTGTATTGGATGTCTGACCTCCTGGATATTTCCCTGGCTCTATTTTCCAATTCTATTGAATTTTTAATTTCAGCTCTCATTTTTTTAAATTTCCAAGAACTCCATTTTAAATATTCAAATTATTATTAATTAGCAATTATCTATAATTATAATTATGTTGTTATAGTATATAAGGCCATTAAGTGAGGTTTTTAAAAATAAATTTAAAGTTCTGGCTAAAGTTCAAAGCCTAGAATATAATGTAGTACCGTATTCTAAAGGAAGATGCTAAACCATTCATATAGGACTTAATATGAGACAGTAAGACAAGTCTTGGGCCTTTAGCTCACTTCCCACCTCTAGCCCATATATAAAGAAACATACATACATACATACATACATAAAAAGGCTAGAGACTCTTCAGAGCCTGCATTATTTTTTAAGAGTTACACATGAGAAAGTGAGCATTTAAAGTGAATGCTTTTCTCTACCCATTGGGCCAAGCAAGGGGTGCTTCATGACACACACTCAAGACCCTGGGATTCACTGTCATGGGTGGAGACCAACATCTCATCCCCCAGCAGATTCTGCTGAGCTGCAGAAGCCTGTGGGCCTGTTCTATGCTGCAACTTGGGCCAAGTGTGGAGGGGCAAAGAGAGTAGTGCCTTCCAATCACCTGAAGCTGCATGGAGATGCCTGTGTAGAACAAACAAGGGACTAGAGTGTGAATAGTTCGATTGGACAAGATTCGTGAGTTTTCCCAAGAGCTAAGTGGGAAACCAATAAAGTAAGAGTGAGTTTGAAAGGATCCTACCCAAGAGTTTTGCCCCAGCACAATGGTCTCGTATCAGGAATAGATACAAAGAAAATTAAGGAAACATCATGAGACATCATGCACAGTGCTACCTCCAATGAAGTACAGAGAGAATAGTGCAAGTTCAAAAGCCACATAAGACAGTATGAAAAAAAAAGCCTTCAAAACTACATCCACCAGAAAGGGTCAGCTTTGGGGTACCTGCCACACAGAGGCATCAATGTTAGGCCCAATAGCCCAATCAAATACAATTTTCTTCTTCTCTTCTAATTCCCGTTTCCCTTGGGTTTAACACTGGGGGTAGGGCAGAAGCATCAATCAGTGAATGGAATAAAAAGTGGGGTAAGAGAGAAAGAAAAACCATGAATCCCCAGTTCCATTTTTCAAAATTCAGGGTCAGACCCAAGCTAGGAAGGGGGAAAATGTGTAAAATGAATGAAAGATTATAAACTAGATTAGACTGAACTTTTTATACCTGAAAGGGAGACTATTCTAATCTTAAAAAGTATCCAGAAGAGTCTTAGAATCTGGACAAGATATCATCCAGGTTTGGGGGAAAGAAAAATCTAAGTGAGCAACTTTAAAGAAGGCTGCAAAGAAAGCCATGTGGCTTCCTGCTTGCACTTAACAAGTACAACCAATGTAATAGACTGGTTATAACATTTGTGTTTTTTCTTCCATTCTCTTTGTCCTTGTAGAATCATACTTTTTCTACCATTTTATTTGGATTTTAGGATGGACACGTGTTTAGTCCCTTTTTTAACCACACTTCGATGCAACTGTACTTTTCTGTACCAATAACTCCTTCCCCAGGAAAGACAAAGTTGACCTATTGATATTCAAAATGAGAAATCAATAGATGACAGGATGGCCACAATTTCCTCTTAAATATTGAGCACATTCCATTTACGTAAGCTTACTTAAGAGAAAAATGGTAACCTGTAGCTATGATTTGAACTTCTCTGTAAGGATAATCATTGACTGTCACATCTGCCATCTTGTGGCCACTCTGATGCACACATTTTGCTAATGTTACCACACTTGACCCCTTTTCGCCCATTCACCCATCCATCCATTCACCCATCCACCATTCTCCCATCCACCCACCCATCCACGGTGTACTTGCTCGAGGCAGGCTCTGAACATGCAGATACACAGCGCACACACAGCCTTTGTCCTTCCTTGAGGAGCTGACGATCTATGGGGAGAAAAACGTTTTGTTTTGTTTTGTTTTGGAGGGAGATTAGTAAGAGTTAATGCTCTAAGGTTCAAGTCTATGTTTTCAACCCCTTTTCTCCCTCATCTGGCTTCTTCCCTATAATAACAGTCTTTGCCATCTTTAAAAAAAAAAACTTTGCCATTTTTTAAGAAAGCCAAAGAAACAAACTGTCCATCAATCATTCTGCCCTAACCATCTTCCTTCCTTCTTTCCTTCGACTCATAGTCAGGATTCTCTCAAAAGGAGTCTACACTTTCTGCCCCTTCTTTCTGACCTCTAATTCATTTTAGTGGTTATTTCATTTTCAACATATTTTTATTATAAAATAACTAAAATATGCAGGAAATAAGAATATTATAATTACTCCTCTATTTATCAACACCTTTATCAACTGTTGACATATCATAATCACCTTATATCTTCTTTCCCCAAGAAATAAAATATTACACAGAGAGCTAACACTCTCAAGTTCTCCTTCCAGCTGCCTCCATAAAAAAAAAACCAAAACGCGAGTTCCCTGATGGTGTAGTGGCTTAAGGCTTCGGCGTTGGTGCTGTCAGTGCTGCGGCCTGGGTTCGATTCCCAGTCAGGGAGCTACCCACATACCAAAAAGCAAAAAAAAAAAAAAAAAAAAAAAAACCAAAACAACAAAAACAACCACAATCATGAGCATGTCATGCTTTTCTGCACATTTATGTATCCATGAGCATCGAATGTTATTTTGAATGTAAGCTTAGCAAATAGTTATGAACGTTGCCTTCCTTAAAAATTCAACTTTATATTTTTCATACTTATCTATCGTCATACATGTAGCTTTAGTTCATTTTCACCATTATATATTACTCTACTCTATGAAGATATCAGAAATGATCTATCATTCTTTTGATGACTATTTAGATCGTATTTAGTATTTTTCTCTCTCAAACAATGCTTGCAATGAACAGTCATGTACATACCTCCTTGCCCACATGTGTAGTTCTTGAGAAGAGGAC
Source organism: Lyroderma lyra (assembly GCA_004026885.1). Lineage (NCBI taxonomy): Eukaryota > Metazoa > Chordata > Mammalia > Chiroptera > Megadermatidae > Lyroderma > Lyroderma lyra. The sequence goes on from PVJL010003178.1 coordinate 10,570, forward strand.
CGTCTGTCCTTCCCTCCATTCTGGGAAGTAAGGAAGAACCTCCCCCAGGAGTTCTTCCCACTGAGGCGTCTGTTTGGCACATCACATCCTCCACTGGCAACAAGAAATGCTGCTACGCCAAGTACTGGATTCAGTCCTCTGCCCGCAACACCTGAAAACAGAAGTGTTCGGAAGTCACCTTCCAAGGTGATCCCACCTTACAATGAATCTACTTCTGAAGCTCCAGAACTGCACAAGATGATTTTTTTTCCTCTTTACTAATGATTTATTTTTCTCTTACTTTTATTGCTCTTAAGGAATGATACAATGGTTCAAATAGAAACATTTAGAACTATAATTTTTAGGGTGTTATTTTACAATTTTAGACTATTTAAATGTCAATCTTATAAAGTAACGACTTCCATGTTATTCTGTTTGTAGATAGAGTAATTAGAGTTTGTTGTTGTTAACATGTCTGATAAAATAATCCAGAAACATGGCCAAAATTTTTGTCCCTACTAAGAAATCTGAAGGGCCTTACATTTTAGAACTCTACAATATAGATGTGAATCTTATTAGTAAATTATTTCCATAATATTTAATTTCAAGAGAATGAAAGCACAATGTGTCTTTATTTAAGAAGTTTCTGCTATTGATCCAGAAAAACATCATTGTTCAGTGTCTCTTCTACAGTAATTTTAGATATTCTCTCATTTATTTTCACATGGACACTTGATGAAACTAATTCCTAGGATAATAATATATAAATATAGATTATTTCAAAGTGCATTCCCTGAGTCATTGTTTCCTTTCCTTTTGTTCCCAGACAATGCAAGGCAGGCATGTCCAACATGTGGCCCAGGAAGGCTTTGAATGCAGCCCAACAAAAATTCTTAAAACATTATGAGATTTTTTTGTGTGACCTTTTTTTTTATCTCATCAGCTATTGTAGTGGTCCAAGACAATTCTTCTTCCAGTGTGGACCAGGAAACCCAAAAGGTTGGACACTGCTGATGTAAGGCTTGTATTCTGGTTTTGCTATTACAAAGTCCCCATAATAGGAACAACAGTCGTTTCACATGGGCTATCTTGTCACTGAGGACATTTGAACTTCAAGTCCATTTCTACAGACCAAAAACTGAACTGACTCCAGTGACAGGATGAACATGTTTAGCAAATAATTTTTTTAAGCTGTCTGATTGCTCTCACTGCACTTAGGTGACATCCAAACCCCTTCCAAGGGTCCCCAAGGTCCTGCCTGGGGTGGACCCCTACCTCGCACTCACACTCCATTCCCTAGGCCCACGCTGCTCTGGGACCGCTCCATCCTCTCAGGTTCCTCAGGCTGAACCCCTTCCCCCACTCTGTGTCTCACATTTACTCAAGCCCAGGTCCTAAATGTTATGTCCTTGGAGAAACTCTCATTCACTTCCCACTCAAAAGCATTCCTCCTGCTCCTCTTTCTCATCCCACCTTTCATCTTGCCTTTAGTGGCATTTATTTCAACATACAATCATAGACTTTTTTATGTGATTATTTGTCAACTGTTCACATTCATCCTACAGCTCCATTTTGTTCATTTTCTGTATCCAGTGTTTTGAGAGCAGATTGATTAAGGGTGCTTCAGGTATTTTTGGAGGTACAATTTAGTCTTGTGCAGTGTATTAGGTTATGCTGTGATGACACTGCTTAGCAAACAACCTCCAAATCTCAGTGCTCACAAGCAGCACTGATACCCTACATGAGAGTCTTGCTTGGCTGGATTTAGCTGGGCTCAGGTTTCAGGTCTACTCCCTTCTTTCACGTCTGGTGCTCACTCAAGGGCCCAAGCAGAGGGTGCAGTGGCCACTTGGGTGTGTTCTTATGATGGATGAAATGAGCATAAGAGCATGAAGGAAACAGAGAAGGAAAGGTTCTGAACACCTCCACCCAGAACTGGTGCAATCTCATTATCTTTTCACGTTCCTCTGGCCAAAGGAATTCTCATGACTCAGTCAATGCAGGACACTTGACATTCAGAGTGGCAATGCGCTAAATGTTGGTACTACCTCTAGTTACTGTGAAAACTCCAAATGTGCTTGGGTGCTGAATCACTCGCTCTACCCGCAGTGAGAATCCTTCTCAGGGCCTGGCACAGTGGGTACTCAATGGATATTTGCTGAAAAATTAACTTTGCCTTATTGCCTTCCAGAACCCTTGTAAAAACTTACTCCATGACTCGGAGTACTATGGCATTAGTTCAATGTTCTTAAAACTTTACTTCTTTCATGCAAAATGGTACCTAATTTTAACTTTTTAATGTGAGGTTGAGAATACGCATATATATTTTTTATATTTAGAGATGATTTCTTTTAGGAATTCTCTATTCATCTTTCACTCATTTTTCTATTAAAATTTTCCTTCTCATTTATAATAACTCTTGTCACAATTAATGAATATTTTTCTAGTTTGCCTTTTAAATGTTTTAATGATTTTTTGACAGGCAGACATTGCTAATATTTAGATAGCCTTTTTTTTTCATGCCCTGCTAACAGTGAATATGTTTACTGGCTACATGATGTTGTACCAAATAGACATACTACAATGTATTCCCTTTTTATGAGCTGTTTACATGGTTTCTAGGTTTTTCTCTCATAAATAACATTGTGATGGGGATCTTAAGTGCTAAGAACAGACTTACCTCATTGAAGGATATTTTTTAAATTCTTGATACATTTTGCCAAATAACTATTGAGATTCTACTCTCCAGGCTCCCCACCCCAGGATCCTCGCACCTCAGGCACTCACACTCCAGGCCCTGCTGGTGAAGTCCTTACTGGCCAGCCTTCTGTAGCAGCAAGCAAGGTGAGAGGGGTAAGGATGGGTCTGGAGAGGCAGAGGGAAGTTGTTCAGAGCACCCCAGATGCTCTGGAGTGCTTTTGTCTGAGCTCTTCCCATGGCATCTTGTTGGGATTTAAGTCTCCCCCAAAATGGCACCAGAGAGCCTTTCATCTAAAAGAGCCTCTGACTCTGGCTATTCCCTATCACATTACACTGGTTTGGTTTGGTTTTTTTCCCTAAAGAGCACTTATTTCTATTCAATATTATTGTATTACTTTACATGTTTAATCTCTGTCAGTCATTATCTTGTCTGGTTTGCTGACCACAGTATCTCTAGCACCAGGAACTATTCTCTGGCACAGAGAAGAATGGTTCTCAAACCAGCTGGTCACTGGAATCACCTGTGAAGTTTTAAAAATTCACTTCCCTCCCAAGTAAAAAACGTTTAATTATTCAATCACTTTACCAAAAAAATTTTAGACATCCTTTCTACAGGAGACATAAAATATAGCAGATATTCCCAAGCATGTTTATTCATTGCTGTGTAGTTGGAGACTTGTCAAATCCTTTCTAATGTAGCTAATAAAGTGGTGGTGAAAACTATGGAAATTGTTGGAATTCTTAATAAAACTACCATTTGTTTGGGAAAATGCACTAAAAGAACACATCCGTGTGTGTGTGTGTGTGTGTGTGTGTGTGTGTGTGTGTGTTGGTTTGTGTCCAGAAGCAGACATCACCTGTGCCTCCATTTTTTTACCATAGAAATGTGGCATGCTAAATATAGATAGGTGTGTTGTAAAATTTTACTGTTTGAGAAGAGACTGGCATATAATTAAGAATTTTCAGGAAGAACTAATTTAACTTAAGAACTCTTAGTCTGTTTATGGATCTTAAATTTTGTATGCCACTGTGACCTATAAAGAAACATAATAATACTGTCACTGTTCACTACTGTGTTGCCTGGGGTATATATCCCTGTATTGGTTTATATACAAACAATATTTGTTTCTCCTCAGATCAATTAAATCAGAATCTTTGGGGGTTGTACTCAGTCAGGCACTGGGAGCTTTTTAAACTTTCCAGGTGAGACCAATGTGCAGCCAAGTGCGAAAGCCAATGACATAGAAGGAACTCAGAATGTTTGTTGGATAGATGGATAAATGGATGGATGATGGATGAATAAAAGGATATTATAAATAAAAAATTTGGGACTCTGGTCCCAGCACTGCCAGTAGCATGATATATGACCTAAACTGTGTCACTGTACTTTTCTAAACATCCATGGTTATAATAGGTGCCTTCTAAATTTGCTTCCTGCTTCAAGATTTCACAATTCCCCTTCTTAATCACAGCAAGAGCCCAGAGTAGAAGGGCTGGTAGAATCATGAGGATAGAATGATTGGAGCTTTAGAGGAAACTTCATCCAGGATAAAGGAGATCCCAATGGGAAATTCTTTACTGTGGCACTCAGGAAAGAAAGTATTTGTGAGGTTCCTGAGAATCTTGCACTTAGAAGAGCATCACATACCTGTCTATTGAATATGCAGAGGTGGAGTAGAATGATCCCTAATCTCCAGATACCACACTAGGGAGACAAAATGTGTACATGGATACCGTGAGCCAGGAGAGAGGGGGACAAATGCATTTATCTGAGAGAGTCCTTACAAACCTCCTCTGACCTTTTTCTGTCCAAGGTCTTCTCCAAGGCTGTGTAGGCTTCCTCTCTCAAATATGGGCTACTCAAGCATTCTTGACTGCTGCCATGGCTGTTCTGCTAGGATCTTGTGTAAAAAAAAAAAAAAAATGCATGCTGTCAACCCAACTCTGCTACTGTCACTCTATACAGACAGTCAAAACAGGGGAGTTTCTTACTGGGAAAAATAGCTGCTCATGTTTATTTAAAACATTGCAAAGGCATTTACAATAGGAGACTCCTGTAGCCTACCAGAATGCTATTATTCTCCAGACCCTATTCCCCAGGCTACTTTATATACAACTATTTAGGCTTGCCTGCTAGGTGTCCCTAGGCATCAATAGCTGTGTGGTTACCCAACAGTGGCTATACATTGTCACCCTCTAGTCTCTCTCATCCTATACTATGTCATGGAAAAACAATTTTAAGATGACAAAAATAACACATTTGGGGAGTTATGATAATGGACACCTTAGAAATTGAGCTTCATTGGCTTCACAATGATTGGTGAGAGCATGATGTCACTTCTATGTCATTATTATTATTATTATTATTATTATTATTATTATTAATTTATTTTTTTGCTTTTTGGTATGTGGGTAGCTCCCTGACTGGGAATCGAACCCAGGCCACAGCACCGACAGCACCAGCGCCAAAGCCTTAAGCCACTACACCATCAGGGAACTCCCATTTCTATGTCATTATTTTTTAATACACATAAAACTAACGTAAGAATTCTCATCTCAATACCTTAATTTGCATGTTCAAATTTTTCCAATTTTTGGAGACTGGATGTGGAGGCACAGTTTTTTTTAGCAATATTTGCTAACCACATTTAAGAAGGAAATGGTCATTCATAAGGCTCTTTCAATCATTTTGTATTCTGTTTCCAGACATAAATTCCTGTAGTACCAAAGGCACAAACAATGTCTTCAAAGACATTTACTGAATATCCACTTTTTAAGATGCTAGGGATGTAGAGTGGAACAAACACACACACACACACACACACACACACACACACACATACACACACACGTACACAGAGACATACACACAACCTCTTTGATCTCAAGGAGCTCATAGTCTCACTCTTGCCCTTCCCAAACACACGCAGAGGGAAGGATCTCTTCCACCAGCGCAAGTTTTCATGTCATTTTTTTCTTCATCACTCAGAAAAACTAAAATGCTGGAGAAACCAATATGGAGGGGGTGCGGTGGCAGCTATGTAAGAAGGGTTGTCAGGAAGAGAACCCTTCTTATACAGCTGCCATCCCCTGGGACAGACAAGGGGCGTGTCATGTAAGTGATGCGGCAGTTAAAATGACCTCAACACTGGAGTCGTATTCTCAGAGAAGATCTTCCCTTAAGACCAGAAACTGGGGGTGCTGGAGATGGGAGTAGGAAAGAGGGACATCATCTCAGACAAGACTTCTTCGGGGAACAAGAGGCATAGGCTCAGACATGAGGGAGGCAGCAGGAATGAAGAATCCCTTTTCGCGGGCTCGGTTCCCTGGTCCATACATCAAGAAGTTTGCCCAAGTACGCGTTCTGAGGCGGAACCGGGGGCCAGGTCTGCAATCTCCAAACTCATCAGTGCTCGGGATCTAACCTGGGAGCGAGGACGCTTCCGAAGTCCGGCTCGCGGAGAGGACTGAAGCCATTTGGGACATCTGATGCCCACTAGAAACAGAGAGGGGACCCAGAATACAAAATTTCCCCAAGATGCATGAATGGTTTCTTTATAAAAGCACCTCGGAGGAAAAAGCAGAACGTCAGCCTCCACAGTGCGAAGCAACCGCAGCTCTCATACGGTCTTCTTCACCAGTCCCGCCTCAGCCGGGGCAGCCCTGGCGCAGGCGCGGTTGCGCCGCGTTGCCGCCTCAGCGCGCATGCTCCGCGGGGCCGCGGCGCTCCGGTCCGGTGGTGGCGGCTGCAGTGGCGGGGACGGCGGAGGAAGTTACAGCTTTGCCCTCCACCCCGGTAGCAGCTTGGCAGCCGAGGGCAGCTTCTTCCGGACGCTCTGCGGACTTAGGTGCCGCCGCACGCCAATCCAGTCGATCATGGGGTTGCCCAAGGGCCCTGAGGGCCAGGGTCTCCCGGAGGTAAGGACCCTCCTCTCCCTGACTCGTTGGGTTCCTGAGAGAAGGCCGAGCCCGCGAGGCGGCGGGCAGAGGGGGTCCCGGCTGCGTTTGGGGCGCCCCGCCCCCTTTCTCAGGTGTGCACACCGCGGGGAGCACCGTCCCCGTCCGCTGGGGCTGAGCAGGTCCCCCTGCGTGGGCGTGGGCAGGGACTAACTTGAGCCGCTCCCTGGTCTCCTGGGACCGAGGTGGCCTTCTCAGCTCAGTAACTACCTCAGCGCAGCCCCAGGCTCCATGGGGTTCGGGGTCCCACCTCTCCCGCTCTACGGGGCAGTTTTCCCGGATCCCGGGCGCCGCAAAGCTCGCCCAGAGGGCCGCGTCTGCTGTGCCCAGGAGTCACGAGACTTGCCCTCGGAAGGTCCGGGCTCGGGTTGTGCAAAGGGCGGTGACCTTGTGGCGCCTGCCGCCGCCTAGCGGGGCCCGCCGGGTCGCGGCGGTCAGCCCCTCCGGCCTTGGTGTCTGGAGGGAACGCCCCCCACAATTACCTCCTGTCGAGACCTGGGATGCAGGAAGACGTTCGGGGAGTGGTGCTGGCACTAGTTCTGTCCGGCTGGGTCAGTGTCTAGTGTTGCTGTTTGGCGGGAACCAAGTGCCATGCGGAAATGTTGCTGCTTCTCCAGAAGGTAGAGACTGCTTTTCCTTCCAGAGATGTTTGTTGTTAAGTACTCATTCGGTCATAAGGGAAAGGATAATCAGTGGTTTCCGGATTTCCATATTGGCTGGCAATAAAAGGAGAGTGTATTTCCTTTTGGCTGCAAATACCGCTTAGCTAGGTGGTTTGCATCTGCCTTCTCTTCCAGTTGATTTACTCAGAAACTAGTCTAGTTTACAAGATTCTTGAAAGAAGTGGAATCCACACTGCATGCACGTCTGTACCCCTCCTACGGTTCTGAAGCAGGCATTTGGCAGGGCGACTGATTTCTGAAGACGGTGGTGAATGGTCCCTTCACACTGAGCCGCCTGTGGCCCGCTGATCTTGCTTCTCTGTTCCCTTCCCCTCAGTTCTTCCATCCCACAAGTACCCACTCATTGTGAGACCACTGTTCTGTGCATAGAAGCTGGACATACAGTGATGGAAAGACAGAGTTACCTGTCAGTCTGTATTCCCAAAATGCAAGTCAGTTTTGTTATCTTAAGAAAACCTAACAAATGTCATGTTGTCAGAACTCTTGGCGTTAGATAAAAGGTTACATGCTAGTGGTTTTGATGGGACGAGGAATTGTGAAAGCTGGGATCTGTACTGTAATATGTGTTTTGAGGTTTGTTTTTGCCACTTCCTTAATTCTAGGCCCTCATCAAGTTTTTGCCTGGCCTTTTGCTGCCTTTTCCTGTCTCGTCTCCCTGGTTCTACCTTAAATCCCTCCAATTCAAAGGACAACTCTTGTTTGTCCTTTGTTTAACTCTTCTCTGACTGCTAAGAGGCTGGGTCTTATTTGTCACTTTTCCAAGAACTTAGGACAGTTCTTGGCAATTAGGAGGCAGACAGGGTGAATATATAATCAAATTATTATTAATATTTAGTTAAACGACCAATACATATAGTCTGGTCATTAAGCTGTTACTAATCCTATTCATTAACTTCAATTTTTTAAACCCTTAACGGTATGCATGTGAAGGATAGAAAGATAGATTGACTTGGTCCTGCCTTCCAGCTTACATGAACTACACAGTACAAGGCAATTGCAAATTTAGTGTGCTTAGTTTAGGAGCTCAAAATTATTCATCTTTATCACAATTTTAGTTTGTTTTTTTTAAACAATTGATGTATTAACTTTGTGACTTTTTATGGCTTCAAGAGAAGTATTCTTTCATGCTTTTTTCCATTTTGATGAAGTGCTAATCTGTGAAGTCAATTTGGAGTCTTATTAGCACTTATCCATTCGGTGTCTTGTGCCAAAAAGTTATTTCACAGGTTATATTGGAAAAGTACCCTTCTCCATTCTGCAGGTGAGTGGTTGAGAAGCATGGGGCTCGCATCAGCCATGGGGTGCTGCTTACATAGAAGCTGAGGCAGGGATGATCCTCCTGTGATGTGTGTTGTCCTCTTTTTAGAAGTGTTTTCATAATAAATGATGATTGGACAAATGAAGTCTTCCTCTTTTACATTCCAGGAGTTTTAAGAAAATACTTGTATCATCCTATTCTTTTTCCTCCTCTGTCTTTGTGAACCATAACTGCTCTTTACCTTCCTTTTATTTGTTTCTCCACTTGTAGATACGTTTCACCTTTCAGTTCTTTTGCCAAAGAAAAGAAGGCATGAATAATTAATATTACCTTATTTTGTGTGTCTGCTAATAACTAGTGAGTGCTAAACTTCAGAAAGTTTGATAGCCTGGACCATTTGTGAGAGAAGTTAGATGAGTAAGTAGAGCAAGGTTGTCACCTCCACTACCACCACCCCCCACTGCAAGAGATTAATAGTAACTTTAATAATTTCTTGTTCAACTATACATTAATATGTATGCTCCTTCACCTGGCAGTTGGTACTTCATAATAAACTTGAATTTCCATTATCAGTGTCATGACTGAAAACATTTTGTTAATACCTGACTGACTTAGCTCATGCACTTTAAGTAATGATTGAGCATGTCATTTCCTATTTAATAAGTGTGTCCTTGAAGCCTAATGCTGTTTCAGAACAGGTGGGTAAACATAGGTGAATAATATATGGGTCCTCTCTTAAACCAGCTAATATAATAGTCCATTTGGAAAGACAGGAGTGTACATTAACACCAGACATATCACTCAAAGAGGTTGTCACTTATTGTATGAATGACACAGACTATAAATAAAATAGAAATGCAGAGGAATGACTATTTCAAGCTGTATTTGCCAGGTTTGGCATCAAATAGGAGCTAGAATTTGAAGCTGGTTCTAGACAGCCAGAGTGTATCAAGAGAAGAGGGGTGGTATGAACAGCATTTGTCTAGGTTGGCCTCAGCTATGTCTGGATTGTTTTGCTGGCAGGTGAATGAATCTGAAAAGATAGGTTGTAGCCAAAGATCTGGATGCCAAACTAAGACATTTGGAGCTTATTTTATAGACAGTGTATGATGCATTAATGGTGAGGGTCAGGGGATGAGCGAGAGAGGTAATGATGTGAAAGCTGTGATTTAGGAAGGAATGAGCAAGACAAATTAACAGAGTAGAAAGATAGAGAGGCAGTTGCAGTGGTCCTGGCATGAAGTGTAAATAAAAGGGAAGGGATGATAAATGTGAGATGCTTAGTAAAGGAAGACCGAACAGATATCATTGAGTAAGGGAGTAAGTAGTCAGAAGTGGGTACGAGGATTTGAACTAGGATACCTTGGTGGTATTTTATAGAGAGAGGTGGTTTTTCACTTTTTGCAATGATGCGGGAGAAGAAAGGCACAATTCATGAAAGTAAATGGAGGTAAAAGTACTAGAACAAGTTTGTCCAACCATGGCCCATGAACGCATGCAGCCCAGAAAGGCTTTGAATGTGGCCTAACACAAATTTATACACTTTCTTAAAACAGTATGAGATTTTTTTGTGACTTTTTGTTTTAGCTCATCAGCTATTGTTAGTGCTAGTGTAGTTTATGTGTGGCCCAAGACAATTCTTTTCCAATATGATGAAGCCAAAAGATTGGACACCCCTATATTAGAGTACTTAGATGTATTTGACTTGTAATTAAATACCTGGGACTGAAGGTAGGATATAAATTAAAATTTTTAAATCAGATCTCTACTTAAATATATTAAGTGAATTTATTATTTTTAAGGCAATCCTGTTTTATGGCAGTAATCACTCTTTAATATTTCTAAGTTGAAAACCTTCCTTATGTTTGCTTTACAAATCAAAAAGAGAAGTGTAGAGAGGCCTATATATTTGAATTATTTGTTCATGCCCCTCTTAGAAATAACTTGGACCAAAATGAGTATCAGGTTTAAAAAAAAGTCCACCTTGTTCCTATCTGCAAGGGATTTATAATCTAGTCGAGAGCCTGTCAAGTAAATGATGTGTTAGAAAACGGGGAGATCATGTACTCTAATCTTTCCCTGGATTCTTCAGCACCTGGTAAATAGGCTGTACTACTTGTGAGTATCTTCTCCCTGCACCTGTGACAATTAACAGCTTGCTGAGGACTAGAGACTCTGTTCTGTGCAACTTTGGCAGCACTGTATTCCCATGCTCCTGCAGGACTGCATGATAAAGCCATTGTCACCTGGCAATGTTGAGGCATCAGGAAATATACCTGGTGTTCCTTTATTCAAGGCACCTTTTACCAGCCTTTTACCTTTTGTTTTAGGTAGAAACGAGAGAAGATGAAGAACAAAATGTCAAATTGACTGAAATTCTGGAGCTCTTGGTTGCAGCTGGGTATTTCAGGGCAAGAATTAAAGGCTTGTCACCTTTTGATAAGGTAAGAGGAAATCTTTCTAACCATTAGGCTATTTCTCGTCATGATGGCATAGTTAACCATTGGAAAGGAGAAAAAGAAAGAGATTGTGTTTTATTTCATGTCCATGTTTCCAATTTCTCCCTAATTCAGATTTATTATGAGAATGTTTAAATTTCCTATTAAATGAAAATAATAACATATCAGTAGATGCATCTTGAGTTCTTTTTCTATATATGAACCTTTCAAATAAGCAAAAGAAGTAGTTGCACCCTTTGAGGAATGTACAGTTTGGTTGGGGAGATGACGCTTATGTAAGATAAAATAATCTGAATCAATAAGGTGCTATCCCAAGTCAGTGTGCTCACAATTGTCAGATTTTCTATGGATGGTAAATACTTAGTTTGGAGAAGGGAGAAGTCACTATGGGATGAAGTTTAATTCAGCAGAACTTTGAACACTTATTATGCACAAGTTGTCGTAATAGGTGTTGAGGGCACGGAGATAGTAGACAAGATCCTATACTCAAAGAGCCTGACCTAGCATAGGGAGGAAAGACATGGAAACCAACATTCATAGAATAAATAGCATGATGCAGTAAGTATGTCTGTGAACTGTGCACAGAAATGAAGGATCTAGATCAGAAAGGGGAGGTCAGGAAAGCTTCCCGATGGAAGAAAAGTGTGGAGGGCTGCTGTGGGCCACGGCCCTGGCAGACATGCTTTGTTTTAGAATACGGATGTCTAGGCCTAACCCATTGAAATTCTAGTCAGTTACGTCTGGGCTGGAGCATGAAATCTGTTAAGTTATTAGGCATCTTACATGGGTCTATAGCATAGCCAGCAATAGGATTCACTTTTTTTTTTTAACATCAAGGTATGTCCAAAAAGGATCTTGTTTTAAAATGGATTTTTAGCCTTAATCTCATTTACATGTGAGAAAAGTAGAGTTGGGATTCCCATCTTCTTTAGGTAGATGAAAAAAATAAGATTTATGGAAATTAAGTAATGAGCCACAAAATGTCAGCCTTGCTACTCACTTGTCTGGTTCATAAAGCACATAATTTCTCTGGATTCTGGCACTTGCCTGAAACTGGGTTTAGACTTCTCTTGACTGAGAATTAATGTTTGTCTCCTTCAGTATAAAGAGAATCTATGCATGATATGTCCGTTTAGTAATAAAAGTTGGTTTCTCTGTCACATTAGCCACATTTCAAAGGCTCAGTAAATACATGTGGCTAGCAGCTACTGTGCCAAATAGTTTAGATACAGGACATATCCATCATTGTAGAAACTTTTATTCAACAGTGCTACTTTGGAGGAATTGTAGTTGATGGACTCAGGACATATACCGTATTTTGCCCTGTATAATGCACTGTCTTATATAATGTGCACCCATGTTTTTGGCCCAAACTCACAGAAGAAAATCTTTTGTTTTAATTTTTCATTCAACTTTTTATTTGTTTATATTTAGGTACTTGAAGGGTTTTTGTATTATAAAGGAACTTTAGCATTTTTTTAACATATTATGGTACAAGAATTTTACATACAAAATTTTTTATATAAAAATGATTATCATATTCCAGGGTATTAGTTTGTATACAGATATCATTATTGATTTCTAGATTTACACTTCTGACTCATAAGCATAAATAAAAGAATTAAAAACACATATAGATACAGAATTAGTACTACCCATGTATAATGTACATCCTTATTTTTCCCTCAAAATTTTGGACAAAAAAGTGCTCATAATACATGCCAAAATATGGTACACACTTTGCAAAGATACAATTATGTATGTTCACTGAGTCCATAAAAACCATATATTACATACCTTCCACTTCTTCCCTTCTCCCCACACTGAAAGGGAAAACAGATATTTTCTTTGTGTCTTGCAGGTGGTAGGAGGAATGACTTGGTGCATTACCACTTGCAACTTTGACGTAGACGTTGATTTGCTCTTTCAAGAGAACTCTACAATAGGACAAAAAATGTAAGTTGGTAGTGTTTGCCATGGAAGAGCCTAAAAGGGAAGAAGGGAATAACTTTTGTGCCAGAACTTTTGCTGGACACTTTCCATATTTTATTTTAATTTTCATTACAGCAGGTGTTATCACAATTTTTTAGATTATAAAATTGAGGCTGAAAGAAGCCAAGGTCACATAGGTAACATATTAAGAGTCATTTGATGTTCGGGCTATTTCTAACACTTTTTCTTTTTAAAAAATTTTTTCTAGTTTTATTGAGACATAATTGACATATAACATTGTGTTAGTTTGAGATGTACAACATAATGATTTGATACATGTATTTATTGTGAAATGGTTACCACAATAAATTTAGTTAACATCCATCATCTCACAGTTACAGTTTTTTTTTTTCCTGTAAGAACTTTGAAGATCAACTCTCTTAGCAACTTCCAAATATACAGTATAGTATTGTTAACTAGTCACCATGCTGTACATAACATCCCCAGGACTTATTTATCTTCTTTTTTTTTTTTTCATTTTTAAATTTTTATTTGTCTCCTATGGTTAAGTTTGTTCATCCATACTGAAGTTCTTTGGAGGCAGAAACTGGGGTTCTATTCTTTGCTTGTCTCCTTCATAGCAAGGTACTGGTTATGGAATGGGCTCAATGAAAATTGTATGTGAGTTGATAGGTACACATGAGAACATGTTTGTTTATGACATGACCCAACATGTGTTTTATGATACAGCTTGACCAGATAAATTAATTTAAAAAGACAAAGGGTTGAACAGTAGCTTTTGTAACTGAGCAGTTGGCATTTTGTTGGCAATAATATGTCTTCAGTAAAGAAGAGACTGGGCCAGGGTTACTATAGCTCCAATCCCCAATACAGTTCATGTCATACTCCTAGATCAATACAGAAAGACCTAGAGCTCAGAGCTCAGTCTCTAAGAAGTGAGTTCAGGGGCCCTCTGTTCTAAAGAGATAATTTATATTTTCCATCGGTTAGTTTTGGCACATTTTGCTATGACAATACAAGTTCGGAAATTCCAGAAGAGTTTCAGATGATCACTAAGCTAATTAACAAAACAGAGCTGGCCTTGGTAACTTACTTATCTGACACCTGGAAGTTTGTACCTTTTGACCACCTTTACCCATTTTGCCCACCCCTCACCCTCTCTCTACCTCTGACAACCACCAATCTGTTCTCTGTTTCTGTGAGTTCAGTTAAATGAAATCATACAGTATTTGTCTTTCTCTGACTTTTTTTGCTTAGCATATGGCTTCAGGGTCCATCCATGTTGTTGCAAGTGGCAGGATTTCCTTTTTTATGACTGTTTTATTATATATAGAGAGGCTACATTTTTTTATCCATTCATCTGTTGATGGACACTTAGGTTGTTTTTTCCATGTCTTGGCTATTGTAAATAATGCTGCAATCAATATGTAGGTACAGATGTCTCTTTGAGATAGTGATTTCGTTTCCTTCTGTATACTCAGAAGTATGATTGCTGGATTATATGGTAATTCTGTTTTCAATTTTTTGAGGAACTTCCATACTGTTTTTCATATTGGCTGCACCAATTTACATTCCTACCAACAATGCACAAGGTGACATTTTCTTCATATCTTCGCCAACACTTGCTATTTCTTGTCTTTTTGATGATAGCCATTCTAATGGAGGTGATATGATTTCTCATTGTGGTTTTGGTTTGCATTTCCCTGATGAGTTCTAGTGACTGCTTAGTTTATCTTAGTTTATCTCTTTCTCTTGCAAGCTAATTTGAATGGAAGGTGAATAGAGTGAAGAAAGGAGAATCTTTCCTTCTCTGTTGCCTCTGTGTAAGACTGAGCCTCACTTTGCTTGCCATCGAGAGAAGGCAGCATGGGCTCTTCTCTGGAGATTTTACCTGAGGGCACCCTGTCCAGTCTTCCATAGCTTCCCAGGGATTGTGATTTTATTACACCATTTGGGATCCCCAGTTCTGGTCACAGCCTTGTCACTGGGCACGTGTGTAACCTTGGACAAGCCTCAGCTCCTTTATCTGTAAGAGAAAGAATTTGTGATTTCAGATCTCTGTGACTCTGTGACTTGGTTATTTTTTTGAAGCCTTATTCTCTCCCCCAAAATATCACTTCTAAATGGATTAAAGATTTATTTAAAGATTATAAATATGCATATGAAGCAGTAATCACAGAAGATGAAGCAGAGGCAAAGCAAAAGGAAAAAACCGTGGAGACAAAAGGCAGAGTTGGGGATAAGGCTACCACATTTGTGATGGGCCACAAAATGCTTTGTTTTCCTAAGGATGGGCCACACACGGATTTGGCTCTGAGCTTTCTGGCAACCAACAAAAAGAGAAAAACATGAAAAATGACCCAGTTCACAGTTTCTGTACATCAGGAGAAAAATCAGTCCCTCAGAATCACCAAAAATTTTAATACTAAGACCAAATGACTTCTCTGGGCTCCTCACTAAAGGAGACATATCGTTTAACGTGATGACACTGCTCATCAATGCCCAGCCATGAATAGCGGGCTCTGCGTTCTTAACATCTGTTATTCTGTGACTGTGGCGTCACATTCTGCCACCAAAAGTCCTCCACTGGGAGGCAGTGCAGTGGAGTCCAGGTGTGTGGCTTTACTTTCTGCTGGTAGAGCTAAAGTTTTATTCTTATTTTCTTGTTTGTTTTTATTATATAGGTTTTTTTATCCATGAAATTAAACAAAAAAATTCAAATACTATCAAAGGGGACAAAATATATCTCTCCCCTTTCCCGATCTGCACCCCTGTTTTCTTCCCTGAAAAGAATTATCCTCAACTGTTTAGGTTTTAGATTCTTCTTAGTAATCACTTCCCCATTTGCAATTGTGTATACAGTCTGTAAGAGAAATGTCATAGCCGCAGGCACTGATATCCAAACCTCTTTTCTCTTTGGTTTTAGAATGTATTCTGTGTTTGGGGTTTCTCCCCACAAAGTTTCTGGTGAGGTGCAATTCAGCCTAAAACTGCCTTCTGTTTGCAGTGCCTCATTCTGTCTCAGCTGATGTGATAGGTGGGTCACTGGCACTGTTTGAGGAGTGCATGTGTCTTCTTAGGTCATGATTATCTTTCAGGCTGTCTTCTATATGTTCCCAACTGGGGCCTTGTTTTCCTTCTTGGCCCTTCCTTATTGAAGGCTCCATGAGCTTCTACCCTCTATCCCAGCCTGTCCTAAAGCACTGTTACCACAGAATCCTATGCTTAGAAATCCATACATGAGATTTGAGGCTTATAACAGTTAATTTCAACAACACACATCTACTAGGGACCTGCGTACAGAGTACTTAGACATGCTTTCTATTATTATATTTATCTTTTCGAACAGCCCTTGAATAGGCAGACCAGGGGTTTCCCTCATTATATGATGAAGTTAAGACCAGAGGGACTGGATGACTTCCCAAAGTCCTGGAGTAGGTGCTAGAACTGGAATTCAGATCCAGGTTTAATTCAGTATGTTTCGGGAGGAGGAAACAGTACTGAACTCGCTTAAAAATAAGGAGTCACTGTAATGACAGGTGGACATGGCAAAATCCTGGACTAGGAAACCTGCCTGTGTCCTCTGCAGTTGCCATTGTTGATTTTCAAAAAGTCAGAGGATCCACTCTGAGCTCCATGAAGAAGCCAAGTGGGGACCCGTGGATTTCTGTATGAAGTCTTCCGGACTTTTATATTCTTCCACCAGCCGCCTGTGTTTCTGCCATGTCCTCATCCTGCAACAGTGTGAGTGCCAGCAGCTCCTTAACTGCTGAGACTGTTCAGACTTGGCAGGCATTTCTGGGTATAAGAGAGTTGTAAACCCTGAGATGACTGGCAGCATCCTTCCCATAGGCTGTCTCTTAGGAGTGGCCAGGGAGCACTTTGTCTGAAGACAGAGGGTTGGGCTGATTGGTTTTGGGGGTCCCAGCCTCATTTTTAAAAAGCTACTGACTGGACTGTAGGCAGTAAGTAACCCTATGCCAACCCATTGATCTGTAACCACTAGAGGGAGCCTTCCTCCTGCTGTAACTTCCTCCATCATGTAACTGAGGAAAAGTGGCCCCTGCGTATAAATAAGTAATTATCTAATAAGACCTGCTCTGAGCAAGGACACAAAGCCGGGGTTGGGAATCATCTTCATTTGCTAAGCTTGGAATTTGGGGAGCATGGCCAATTAAGCAGCCATTTCTTCCTCTCACAAATTTCAAAGAAATTAAGAAATAAGGACTAGGAGATTAACAGATGAAAAAATTAAAAGTAAAGCTTATCAGAGAAAGAAAGAGAGAGCACGCACGCATGAGCGCACACACATTAGATATGTTCCCACATGGGTCTGTTAATACTTCTCTACCAAACTGTTGCATCTGAGCCCCAGGAAGAGCTAGAAAATCACAGGCTTCCCCACTGGGTCAGGGCACACATCTCATGGCAGAAAATATGCATGTGACCTGTACATAGGCTGCTCAGAAAAGAGGGACTACAGGAGTGCCTGGGAGCCACGTGATAATTTTCTTCTATATCTCAGACCTTTTGGACAAATCATATCTCCCCTTCTTATGGGGGTGAAAGTGTTCTCCCATGTGTGTTCCTCTGGGGCGGCGGGTAGTCCTGTCCTCTGTGAATGTGTACAGTAGGGTATCAGTCTTCCCTTTTCCAATTTTTTTTTTCTTAAAATATTGGACTTGACATTTATGATCAGTGGAGCTGGGATGTGACTGTTTCCCTTTGCTGTTTTAACCTTGGTCCCACCTTATATAGCTATTTTCTGTATATAAATAGGATTTCATGGTGTGTGTTCCAGGGATTATTCACTAGGTAGCCATCTAGCCTTTGACCCTAGATTACTTAGTTCCTCCCAAGACTGAGGGGATGAAACCTACTCAGGGAACATAGGTAAGACTGGAATTGCTCCTACCCAGGCCTGAATTAGATGTTAGTCATAAGGGTGTCTATCTCCTGGGAAGGATTATGGAACTGCAGAAAGATAAACGTGTAGGAGATTTCTTTAAACAAGGAAACTTTTGGTAGACCCAAAACTTACTGAGTTTGAAGCATCCAGTAAGACCTGGCAGCTTCGTACACCAGGGCCTTCATCTATTAGCAAATAGTTCTATACTTGTAAACAAGGTGACAGTAGCTGCTGTAACTGCCTAAGATATTTTTAAGGGTCTTAGAGGGGGATATAACGTATAGTATTTATGTAGGCTGAGCCAGAAGATCCATTTCTTCACATGGCCCCAGAGGGCCATGCCTTAGAACAGTTTCTCAAGGTTCCCAGTTTGTGTACTATAGCTTTGGGGTGTAGCAGAACCACTAATTAACCTACCCCTGTTCTCTCCTTTTGAATCGGATCCAATTAAGATATAAGAAACAGGAACCAGACTATTGGAGATCAAATATCAGCTGATTAGAGAAAGAGGCTTAACTCTGGTGAAATGGACTTGGACACAAATCTCTCTGTCCCATTCATGTTCACATTGAGCCAAAAAACCTCTCCGGCAGGGGAAGGATGCTTACCTTCTGACTGAGATATTAATAGAAGAATGTTCGGGGACCTCAGGAAGCCTGATTCTCTCCTACTCCCAACTGTTTAGTGGAAGGACTGAGGCAAGGCATTGGAGAGAGAACAGTGTCCTTCATGAGAAGCACAAAATTTCTCCTCTCTGGAAAAAAGAATGAGGGTACATCATTCCCCCAAACCTACGTTTAACTTTAGAGTATCAGAAAATTAAAGGTTATTTTTTATTTTAAAAATACTTTTGTACCAGAGTACTGTGAATTCCAATTTTTTTTGAGCTTGAGGCCCCATGTTTTGTAATATTCTGTCCACCTGGCACAAGGTCTGGTAATTATTTCTTGCCTGAATGATATGTAGAATAATTTTTTAATGTGTAACCTAGTGGTTCCCAGACTTTTAGAAAAAGTAGGTCAGTAAAATAAACTGTAAGAGTATATGGGGCACTAATAACTTTATTTTACCATGTAAAGATGTTAAAAAAAAATAACTACTACCTCAAACATCACCATAATTTCCATAAAGAAACTATATTTTAATATTTAAAAAAAAGGAAAAACACAGCCTTAGAATAAAGGTTGAAAGCAGTTTTGTGGGCTTACATGCACGTACACACACATCTAACTTTGCTTATTTTTCGAATTTTCCACTCAGCCAGGAGAAACTTGGTCATGGTCTGGCATTGAGAAGCCCCAGATGCCTCTAGGATGATGCCCAGACTTGAGAGATGTTTAAATGCCACTTACTATGCCCTCACTCTTTGCTTGTTGTCTTTTTCCGAACAGTGCTCTGTCAGAAAAAATCGTCTCAGTCCTACCAAGAATGAAGTGTCCACACCAGCTGGAGCCTCACCAGATCCAGGGGATGGATTTTATTCACATATTTCCTGTTGTTCAGGTGAGAGCCACTCTGTGGTTTCTTGTCTCTGAACATCAAATTTCTGTCACAGGTCTGACTTTTGGGCCATCTGGCCTAGTCCCTGGATCTAATAGATGTGGAGTGGATTTGGTGGCAGTAGAACATGATGATGTTTCCTCGTGTCATCCTCATCTCCCCTAGTGTCACACTTTCCCCTGACCTTTGAAGGTTCCCATTAATTAATTTTCATTGCCCTTTTGGTAAAGATAGAAGAACCCCATAGCCCCATATATATGCTCTGGTCCATTCTGACCTCTCCAGTTCATTCCTTGCTTCTCTTTATTCTTTCTGTTGTTCTCGTTTCTCTGACTTGCAGATTTAGTTATTATAGTTATTACACTTCTCCAGTCACAGGGCCTTTCCCTCAGTCTGGAAAGCTCTTCCCTTCTCTACTTAACCTGCTTAATTCATGTTCATTCTTCAGACCTCAGTTCCACCAAGACTGCTCAAGAGAGCCTCCCATGACCCCCTAACCTAGAACAGGTTCCTTTGTTATTACCCATGCATATGACCACATTCCCTTTCTTCCCAGGACTGTTCCTTCCTGCAGTGTGTGGTTAACCTGTCTCTCCCATCAGACTATAAGCTTCATGAGAGCAGGCACCGTGGCTGTCTTACTCACTATTGTGTTTCCAACACTTCATAAACTGGCACCTTATAGGCATTTCATCTCCATTTGATGATTAAATGTCCGATAGGAGAATTTTCTCCTCCTTGGCATTTCCCCCAGTCTCTGTGATTATTGCCATGCTGTATAGCTCCCTGTATTCAGTATACTTCTTGTGCCTGCATCTCAGGCACCTGGAAAGAGGAAAAGCAAAGGGGATCAGCTTTGTTGCCTCCTGTGTGGATAGTAATTTGCATCTGATCCTAATAGAGTCTTGGAACCATCTGTTGTAACACCAGTCTTAACGTCTGAGGAAAATAAGACTTGGGGTAATTGATTTGATTCATGGCAGAGAACTAGTGAGTGGAGAAGCACATTTCAATCTGAACTCCTTGACTCGAAGCCCTGCACTTTTCCCACTCCACTCTTCATGCAGCCACCAAGGAGAAAGCTGTGCATCCCTTGCTTAGAAGTCTTTTAACTCTGTGTTAAGATTATATAGTGCAGCAGTTAAGAGCACAAACTCTAGACATTTCCTGGGTTCAAATCTTGGCTCCACTGTGTCACCTTGGACAAATGACTTAATTTCTCATCTGCTAAATAGAAATAATAGTAACTACCTGATAGCATGAGAATTAATTTGTGTAAAGTACCTAGTTGAAGGACTGGTACATTTTATTAAGTGCTTTATA
This sequence comes from Lyroderma lyra, assembly GCA_004026885.1. NCBI lineage: Eukaryota > Metazoa > Chordata > Mammalia > Chiroptera > Megadermatidae > Lyroderma > Lyroderma lyra. The sequence goes on from PVJL010003178.1 coordinate 31,291, forward strand.
AGTGTTATATAGTTGTTTCTGTTGTTAGTATCATTGGGAATCTTCCCTGCATTAGACTTCAAATCAAATGCTATGAAATTATTTGTAAATTTAAGGGTAAGACTTTTATTCAGATTTTGATTTGTATCTTTGTTAGACTTTCTGTCTGTCTGATTCAGGGAAATGATACCTAATCCTTTCTGTCAAAACAGAAGTAGGGACCCTCTGTTGATTGTTACTGAAACCTCCAGTATCATCATACTGTGAAGTTACTGCCTTTTCCACAAAAACCTGGATCTCTAGTGAGTAGGCCTTACTCAAACCTTTGCTGGAATTGTGAGGGCAAAAAAATCTGGTCTAGATATGAAGAGTGGGTGAAAGGGAAGTGATTTTCTACAGTTTGGTCATTTTGAGTGTCTTGATTGCTCTGTGTTGAGAGTAGAATGCTGGAGGGCTTCCTGTCTGGACTTGAGAGCCTAGGTTAGTGCTTACCAGATTTCTTAATTCATGTACTTAAAAAATTTTAAAGCAAAAATTGTCAGGTGGACTGACAATTACTACCTATATTTTGCTAGGCAAGGACATTTTTAAAAGTAACAACTATCTTGCTTTCTCCATCATTTCCTAAAAGAAAGGCGATTTCACCCCCAATCTCAAAATAAAGGACAGTCCTTCAAATTTCATACTTGTAGCATTATGAAAAATTAACCACATGCCTATAGTTTTTTCCCCATTTTGCTGGAGACCAGTGAAAAGACAGGCATGCGCCAGAGAAACACTGAACTAGTTGTCTATGTGATTCTACAGACTCACCACCCACCTTCACACGTTTTAGCAAAGCTGTAGTAACTCTGTGAATGCCAGCTGGAGAAAAACAGTCTAACTTTATTCCCTGGTAGTTCTAAGGCACATCTTTTTCTTTCATGCTGAACATGTGAATCCTGTGAGGGTAGGATTTTTTTTTTTACTGCTAAGGACTTATGGCAGAGCTTGGCCATTTAAGAGGTTCCATCCACAGCCCTTCGTGCTGGGAACTCCAGAAAAGTGAGATCAGTTCCATAAGGGAATTCTGTGACTCAACAGGCTTTACTTTCCTTATCTAATCACACTCTTTGGGATCCAGCCAAGTAATAACTTAGTATAGATCTGTGAACAGAGGCAGATCTGAACAGGAAACCAGTATGAAAGGCCGGCAACTGGAATTCCTATCCAAAGAGGAAGGCAGAGAAAAACTGAGTTGAGCAAGAGTCAGCCCTAGTTGTCCTAAGCCATCGTGTTGTGTGTGGGTATCATTGAAGAGCTAGAGTAGTTCTGAGTGGTGTCTGACCTGTCCATGCTTCTGGATTTTGGTCAGTACTAAGGTCTCTGTTTAGAGGTGAGGTGGATTGGACTGATGGAAATAAATGGAAGATACTAACAACAAAAGAATATTTCTGATGTAGTTATTTGCAGCTACCCTTGTCCTAAGAGGCTTTCTAATTGTTTATTTCCATTGTGTCCTGTACTTGAGGTGGCTCCCTCTGTGAGCAAGCATTCTTTCCATCCTGTGGGAGCACCATGTCTCTGCTTTCCAAAGCAGCTAAACTTTTCCAGTGTGGCTGGACAGCTGCTGTCCAAAAACTGCTTTTGAGATGTAATAACTCTCTGGAGAGAAAATGGCAACCCTGACAGATGGCATCCCCCTCTGTAATATTCTTCAATAATAAAGGGAACAAATGAAGAGCCGGGGGGAAAAATAAAGACTTATTTTTTTGCTCTTTGCATCCTCACTTTGAGAGCAACTCGATCTTCCACAGGTTATAGTGTGTGAGTGTGTGTATTAATTAACTGGAGTTTTAAGTAGGAAATGAAGAGCAGCTACTTCTGTATATCAGCCCAGTAGAACTGGAAAATATTTAATAAAACCCATACATCCAGTCTTCTGGTGTGGAAGAGCCTCCTAGTTGTGGCTTGCTAGCTATGGATCAGTGGGCAAATTACATAGTGTCCGTGAGCTTGAGGTTCTTTCAGATGCAGCCAGTACCAACTGCCTTGTAATGCTGTGTGGATTAAGAGAGAGACTGCTGTGAGTGCCAGACTAATCTGACGCCTAGGGCTATGCACTCATTATACATTGTTCTCAAATCTGAACATTTGGGGGATTTTTTTCACCCGTCAAATGAAGGGTTGTACTAGGTATCGTGGTTCCTCCCCTTTCTCTGGTCTTTGGTGCAAGCAGTACAAGAAAAAGAGTTACAATCAAGATCTGCTTAGAACCAGCAGGGTGTGGGTAATAGCTATATTTGTGTGGTGCTTCAACTATTTACAAAGCACCCTGGTACTTGTAATTTCATTTGCTCCCACAGAGCTCTGTGAGTTGAAAAGAACTAATAATCTCACCTCTGGTTTACACAGAGAGGGAAACTGAGGCCTGAGGATCTGAAGTGAGGCTTTACAGCTCCTGCACAGCTGGTCAGCTCTAGGTCCCACTGGCTCTAACCCTTTCAGCTGCCCAGCTGGTAGCTTTGCCTGTAGGACAGTATATGTTGATAGTTTCTCATCACCTGATCAATTCAAGTGTGATGACTTGGGTTCATGAGTTGTGCCATCTCTGATTTGGCCTTCACCACAGTGGCATTTCATTCCTACTCACGTTTCCTAACTTTCTTCCCCAGTGGCTGGTGAAGCGAGCTATAGAAACAAAAGAAGAGATGGGTGACTACATCCGCTCCTACTCTATATCCCAGTTCCAAAAAAACTACAGTCTCCCTGAGGTCAGTTTTCTGCTTTTCTTTTCTTCTCCAGGTGAGAACATGAGTACACACTTAGAGACTCCCCGAGAAGGAGTGCAGAAAGCTCAGGGTTCCCTCCATGCCCACCCCCTGCATGGCATCTCTGCCTCTACCTGGTCAGTATTGGAACGGGGCCTCCTGGTTCATGGCTCTGCCTCTTTAAGTGAGCACTGAATGTGGAGCCTTTTGTCCTTTTCTCTCAATTTTGGTACATGATTCAGAACTTTTATTAAATTATAAGAACACAAGCATATTTTTGTACAGTCATATACAGCTTTTCGAAAGACCCCCTACCTTGGGCATTCCTATGTAACAGTTTAATAATAATTACAACTACAATAATAGGCAATAGCTGTTGAATTCTTATTGCATTCCAGTCCCAACATATCACAGACCTTCTACTCTTTAATTTTCCTGACTGCTTCCTGAGATAGATGGTGGTGTCCCCTTGTACAGATGGCGATACTGAGGCTCAGAGGTGTGTTAACATGCCCGAGGTTTCAAAGCTCGTAGAGATTTGACTTGTATCACCACTACACTCTGTGGTTCCCCTTTTTATTATTGACTATAGGGATCTGTTTGGGAGCCATCTGCAGAGGCCCTTGCTTTCCCCAGGCAGAATATACCAGGGCTGTCCGGAAAGTATCCAACCATTTCATATGAAAAAAGAGGCATTTATGGCCGGATTTTTTCCAGACAGCCCTTGTATTCCAGTTTGTTAGCAAATTGAGACTTCTTGAGGCCAAGTTGTGAGAAGTCAGTTTATAGACTGATTTCTGAGCAGTCCAGTTGAGTTTCAAACTTCAGGCAGGATTTAATCTCTGTGTTTTGTCTTGCAGGATGATGACTTTGTAAAGAGAAAGGAAAAGGCCATCAAGACAGTTGTTGACCTCTCAGTAAGTTCCCCTGCCCCTGTTCTTCTGCAAAGAGGAACATAGCATCACAGCCTCCAAATAGCACTTTGATTTAAATCATAAAACCCTGCTTCTTGGGGCTTCTATCTGCTGGGATTGTCCCTGAGCTGACCTTAGGTTGCTGTGAGGGAAGCCCCACCTGCCTCACGTGCCCCATTTCTGGATGCCAACATTCATGGGTAGAACTGGCCACAACCACCATCCTGTGTTTTCCTTTATTCCAGTTTTAAGGGAGAAATTTTCCAAACCAAAAGCCACTCCTTATTATGTCAGTGGCAGGTGTAAACTGAATAGCTCCAGAAAGCAGATGGTAAACTGGAGATGGTAGATTGAGGTCACCACACCCACATGGAGGCTTTGGAGAGGCAGAATAACTTCTGAGCATTGTGTGCAAACTGGGATGGCCTGTGTCTCCGTACACAATGTATCATAACCATGGGGTCCGCATGCATGTGCTCCTTCCCCAGTGGAAGGGGTGGAGGAGAGCTTTGGGCCTTTTCAAAACACTTTGGGCCAGAGCCCAACACAACCTTGTTAGCCCAGCTCTCATCTCATCCTGCATGCTTCTTACCTGAATCTGATAGGAACGATGTCTCAACGCCTGGGTATACATTCTCTTATAGAAATAATGTACACAGTTAGTTTGCATGTTTTTTATTTAAAGAATAAGTGTGTGGTCTCCCAAGGTGATTACTCTGAAATGAATAATAGTTGTTGATGATGAAAGCCATGACGTGCTTATTTAAAACAAAAAAGTCTCTCTCATTTTATAGTTGTAATTTGTATCTTTTCCTAAATTCCATTTTGGAAATGGGAGGAGTGGAAAACCTTTAAGATAGTTACACTCTGAAGTCAGATACTGTTTTTAAATTTGGTGGCAATATGAAATAATAAGAAAAAGAGCAGATGATGTGACAGCACAGTACATATTTTTTTCCTGCTTATGAAATAGATGTTTAGTTGAGAACTTCTTTAAAGTTGTTTGCTTGTTTGTTTGTTTGTTTGTTTGTTTAAGGCTGATGGATACAGGGGAAGAAAATCAGCCTTAATCTCACAACACAGAAACAGCCACTTTTGATGCTTGGATGTATTTCTTCTGTTTATAATGTGCATTTTTATACTGATGGGATTTATACTTTAAATATAATTTTGTAGATTTTTTTTCACTTAGCAATATAGAGTCCTTTGTATGATATTAAGAATTCCTCCTAATAGTGTTTGTCATGACAAATAATAACCAATTGAATGGATAGGCTGTTGCTTTCCCTTATTTTAAATGATGTTTCCTTTCTGGAAAGACAGGAGAACCAGGTGACAGACAGCATTACTTCTGATACAGGGAGCTGGGGAGCCAGGGGCAGGAGAAGACAGAAAATTCTCTTTGAATTTTATGTTAAGTTTGTATATTACCTATTCAAAAACAATAAATACAAGTAAAATTTTTGTAATGCTTTATTGAATATCTTTACATGCAAGTTTCACTTCAAGACCTGGGTAGAGAGAGTGAGAAAGCATTACAGTTTTCAGCTGTGTCACCCAGAAGAAAAGGCCATTCTAGCTGTTGATTGTCCTCTCAATGAAGTGGCACCTGATATCTCTATACCCATTAAATATTTCAGGACTGTAGAGACAATTTATTTCTTCTTTTCATTTGTAATGGAGTTTTGTTTTTGTTTTAATCCTCTTCTGCTTGGTAATGTGACATCATAGAATTTAAGGAGATAATAATAATGACAATACTCAGTGCCCAGATATTGTTCTAAGCTTCTATGTATTAACTCACCTAGTCCACAACAAGCCTATGAGGAAGTACTAATTTTTCTTTTACAGGCAAGGAAACTAAGGCATAGATAGGTTGTGTAAGTTGCCCAAGGGTACATTGGTGATAGAGCTAGGATGCAAACCCTGTCTTATAACCACTATGCTGTGAGCCTGTAGGCAAAAAGATGTTTGTAGCTGATTAGAAAATTATATCAAAATAAAGTAAAATGGGAAAAAAAATTACTAGTCTCTTTGATAATAAATAGTTCATTTCACTTAGTTCATTTCTTTTTTGCATGAACTTACTCGTCACTTAACTGTCAATATATTTTTAGCAGGAATGGTAAAGAATTTCTGTGGATGGCTAAAGCTGGGCCTTGGATTTTATGTGTTTTCTTCTCACCCTGTTCACTGAAAATACTCCTTACTTTCAGAGGCTGTCTTAAGTTTCTTGGTTGAGCTCTGTTGCCATTAATTTCCATCCTTCCCACCCACCACTTCTGCAGGGGTTTCATTGCAGCTTTGACGTGAATCCCAGAAGGTCACAAGAGCCTCCAGAGCTGTGGCGCATGTCCCTGGCTTATTCTTGAGTCAGTATAAGAAATGAAACACCTTGCTATTTTGTTTGTTGTCATTCTCCCTAAGGAGAATCCCTCCCTCAGTAAAGGGACTGAAATCTTTCCTAGCTGACCAGTGCGGCTCTTTGGAAGTCTCAGGTCCTGAAGAGAGTGTTCTTTTCCTTCATTCTTTTCCCAGTTCTGCCCTTCATGGCTTATCAGTATTTCTTACCTGCTCCTCATTGACAAGTCTAGAGTCCCAGGTTTAAATGGTGAATGGTAAATTAAGGATTAAGATAAGGTTTAACATACCGGTGCCTAGCTTCTAGACCCAGCTTTTTACATGAAATATGTGTGCAGCAGCTACATATTGAATGCCTTCTATATGCTTGGCACCTAATTAGGCATTTTGCATTACCTCATGAACTCCTCACCAACACTCAAGGAGTTATATATTATTATTTCCATTTCATAAATTAGGAAGTTGAAGCTCAGAAAGGCTAATAAATTTCCTACATAGTTGCAAAGCTAAGAAGAGACATCTGGGTTTTGATTTTATATCTGAGTCCTCAAAGACAACAGGTGTTAGTGCTTCTCTAGTTTTCTCCCTCTTCTCCTGCTCTCTGCTTTCCCTCATATCTTGCCACCAATATTGTATCACTGTTCCTGATTGATTTCAGGATTCTGAGCTATTTTCTGGGTCCTAGAGACTCAGATGTATACAGAGTGGCTGGGTGCCCCCCTACCACCTCTGCAGTCACTTACAATGGGGGATTCCTGTGACTTTTCCCATTTGAAGATCCTTTGTCCGTCTGGGGAATGTTGACCAAATGGACATTGACATATTGTCTTTTTTTTTTTCATTAACATGATATCATGTGTCTCAATCAGCAGGCTTTAACTTATTCTTGCTTAGGAATAACCTCTTTTTAAAAAAATAAATATTAAACATTTTTGTAGTTTTCAAACCATGTAATTTATTCTCATCCTTACCCATTTGTATAGGACTGTTCCAGTCTATTGCATTTGTCCTTGCTTATGTAGTCCATCTATTTTTTTTTTTTTTTTGGTGCATGATATATATATATATATTTTTAATATTCATTTTTATTGTTAGACTTATTGGGGTGACATCTGTTAGCAAGGATTACATAGGTTTCAGGCATACAATTCTACAGTGCATTGTCCACTTGTTGTATAATAAGTTCACCACCTAATGTGACTTCTCTTTCCATCACCTTATATTTAGCTTCCCCCCCTCCTCTCCCACCCCCTCCCCTTTCTCCCCTCCCTAACCCACTCATTCCCAAATAAACATTAAACTATTGATTGTGTCCATAGGTTATTTGTTTGTTCATTTCTTTTTTTCTTTGCTTTCAGTTTTATATTCCGCATATGAGTGAAATCATGCAGTTCTTTGTTTTTTCTGTCTGGATTATTTCACTAAGCATGATGATCTCCAGGTCCATCCATTTTGTCGCAAATGGCACTATTTCATCTTTTCTTACAGCTGAGTAATATTCCATTGTGTATATGTACCACAGCTTCTTTATCCAGTCATCTGTCGCAGGGCACTTTGGTTGTTTCCATGTTTTGGCCACTGTGAACAGTGCTGCAATGAACATTGGGGTACATAAGTCTTTGCGGACAAAGGTGTTCAAGTCTTTTTGGTAGATCCCCAGAAGGGGGATTGCTGGGTCAAATGGTAACTCCATTCCCACTTTTCTGAGGAACTTCCACACTGCCTTCCACAGTGGTTGTACCAGTTTGCACTCCCACCAGCACATTCTCTCCAGCACTTGTTATTCCTTGTCTTGTTGATAACAGCCATTCTCACAGGTGTGAGGTGGTATCTCATTGTGGTTTTGATTTGCATTTCCT